>JAAAWM010009495.1:0-24125 GCA_036873465.1 Thinopyrum obtusiflorum | reverse complement strand
TGCTTGGCGCTCTGACCTTTGCCGTATGTATGGAATATCCATCATGTCAAATAACATCACTGATATTTGGTTAGTCCCACTTATACGTTTGCTTTTCTCCATCATATCTGTACATATAGTATGACATGACTTGTTCTAGCTTTTAGCGCCACAACTGGAGGCGTCGATCAAGGGGAGCACCAATATGGTGAGGAGAACGATAAGAGTAACGCGGTAAATGACAAGGCCATCAAGAATGATGAGGTGGATAGCGATGCTGAGACCATCGATTTCGAGTTTGAAGCAATGCAAGCTGCCAGAGCAAGTGAAGTGCGTGTGGAACGATTTTATGCCCTAGATTCAATGCCGGACTCGGTACCCCCAGGAATGGAATCATATAGGGATTTCATACTAAAGTCCTTGATGACATCGTATGATCCAAAGATGATGAAGAAATGACCACGTAATCAGTGACGCAACTACTCTCTGTTTAGCACTAAACATTTGGTGTGATTTCAGAAATTGTCATTGTGCCCAAAGTCTTTTTTGTATTGCATGAGTTTGTTAAGTGACACCATACTTTAATAATGGCATGAATGAAGTACATTTTGTTGGTTACTTTTACTTGCAACATTCTACTCTCAAAGCAAAAGATAAGTCGAAGTCGTGGAGTAATAAACATCACCAAAAAAAAAAAAAGAACAACGAGTTCTTTTAAGATTACTCGATGGCATGGAGTAATAAGCATCAGAAAACAAAGAACGAGTTCTCTAAGATTATGAATAATGCTACAAGTACAGTACGAGTATGCTTAAATTCAGGACTGTATAAATAACGAATTCGCTAAGTTTATTAATGATAACAAGCCACAAGAAGTACATCAAGCATCTGGAAGGGCCTCAATAGCAGCAATTACAACATCAGCATCGCAGGGTATTACGTACGGAAGCATTTCGAGTGCCGCCAGAAATGACTTCCTCATGTGCGGGACCATGTACCGGTTACCTCCTTTCTGTTTCAGTACCTCGCGCATGCATGACTGAAGGGTAAGAAAAATACGGTTGCTTCTCTCAGCCGGGTACGTGGCATATGCTTTTTTCACCTTCACAACAATATCAGCAATTTTACCAGGGGACATCTTCTCAAAAAGAGCCTGAAGTGCCGCAAAGAACCCTAAGTCAAGAATGTTCAAATTAGGTAAGTTCGGCGGCTGACATGTAAGCCTAATATCCCATCCATCCGCCTGTGCCGCTGCACAAAACACACTGTCATTCACAGAAATATGGGTCTTTGCATTATCTTGCTGAATGTATATTATGCGTTTGCGTTCCGAAGCCGGCCACAAAGTCTTGATGGCAGGTAGAAGCTTGTTCACCATATAATCTCTACTGACATCCTTTGTCACCGACGGCAAAATCTTGGTTACCTCTTCCCCCCTCTCTCGGTAAGGGCTACGCCTCTTTGCAAAGTCCTGATATGTGAACGGCCAAATTCCAATCTTGCCATCAAATGTCATGACACCATGATCATCATAACGAGGCCTTGCTACCGCTGCCAAGAACATCACTTTCTCAATAAATCCCTTGCTCTGTGTGCTGCGATAGGGCTCTTCTTCATCAGGTGCCAAGTAGTAGTTCTGAGTACCATTAGTGCGGTAGAACCACTTCTCATCAATATGAATAACATTGTACATGGCTTTAAATGTTGGTTCTTCAGGCACACTTAGTTCATCCAACATGGATAAACAAAACCGAATCCGACCTAGCTTGTTGTCATCAGTCAGTGTGGATTTAATTGAATTTGTATGGCGCTTCAGTCTGCCCTCCTTCAACCTTCTCCATGATGTTGTCTTCGCCATTTTAAGCTCATTAGCAAGATCTTTGCAGCATAGTTCTTTTGCTCAATTCAATCTGTTTTATGGCATCCGAATCAAACGGTATCTTCTTGCGGCCACAAGTTTTCACCCTTTTGTTTGCTACCCCATGAATACCACCAGCTCGCTTGCCTTTCAACCATATGTTTTGAACAGTCCGGTAATTAACTTGACAAAGCTCTGCCACCTCCTCAACCACCCCTTGGTTTAGTACGCCTTGATTTGTCCACTCTAGTATCATGGCATAAATTTCTTGCTTTTGATTGTCTGGGTACCATTTTCGCTTCTTTTTTCTATTAGCATTTGAGCCTACAGAACATTCAGAACAAGAACTGAATTACTTTCAACTAAAATGAACTAACATTCTCTAGAAATTAACAAGAATTTAGTGCCACAGATTACTCAGAGTGACATCAAACAAGGACTAACTTAAATAACTCATGGAGTAGACTAACCATTGTTGCTGCCGGTGTCAGCTACTTCAGCTTGTACTCCAGGGTCACTCTCCGGAACAACACCTTTGTTCAACTCCACACGGATGCATGGGTTAACGTTGCCGGCGGGGCTGGTTGCATCATTGCCGCTGCCATTTACCGAAGATGGAACACCTTCGGTACAGTCACCTTGGTTAACGTTGCCGGCAGGGCTGGTTGCATCATTGCCGCTGCCATTTACCGAAGATGGAACACCTTGGTTAATGTTGCTGGCGGGGCTTGTTGCATCATTGCTGCTGCCATTTAGCGAAGATGGAACAACATAGAACGTGCCGCATCAACTCCTTGGTCACCGGTGGCAATGTTCGCGAGATGGCAGGGGAACATGTATGGCGCTCACGGGAATCTATAAGAATATGTTCACCGTCGAAGAGATAGGCCCTGGTGGTACCAAGCCGGATCGCCCCCGGATAGAAGGTCTGCCTACTTCTGAGCGAAACCGTCGTGCAAAAGGACAAGGCCACCACTTCTCTGCTGGATTCACCGGCGGCTTGCACTGTATTCCATCCTCTGCGTGGCCTCGTCCACCAGCGCCTCGGCGATCGACCTGTGCAGAGATGGTGACACAACGGGTCAAGTACTACCCCGGAGTACATGATCTGGTTCAAGGAATATGGAATACATACAGTACGTACCTGTGAAGACTGCGCTGCATCCACTGCGTGGCCGCGTCCGTCGGCATGTTGGCCTCGCGCACGTCCGCGCTCGCCGGCGCGTTGGCTGTGGCTGTGTCCGCGTCCGCGTCCGCGCCCGCCGGCGCATTGGCCGTGCCCGCGTCCGCGCCCGCCGGCGCCTTGGCCGTGCCCGCGTCCGCGCGGCCCCGCGTCTTCCGCCGGCGTGCGTACGTCAAGTCGCCCGTGCTCGGCAGAAGCACCTCGCGTGTGTTCAAGGAGGTCCGCCTCATGGTCGGCTTCTTTGCTGGCATCAAGTCGATCATGCTAGCGTCCATTGCCGTCATGGAGCGCATGCTCAACTTCTACATGGATCCCGCAATGAAAAAAATTATCCCGCTATTACTGCAAAAAGGTGAGATTGCACAAGAACATACCGTGGTCGGAGTCATTGGAAGCTAGCCAGTCATAGTCGTATCCAAGATCACAGGCCCTGACTTCGTTCTCCTCAATTGAATCCCAATTAGGTGCTGGATGCAAGTCTAGATCAACCATTTTTTTGTTGGCCACGTACTGAAAGAAGGGGGAAATGAATAAAACCAGGGGGAGTTGACTCATTTTGTACACGAAAACATATTTTAAAATCTTCATTGTGTTGGCGCCAAGTCACTTCCCTCCCTTTTTCTGATGGCGGCGCGAACACATGGGTACTCATTTTCGTATAGGAGGCAAGACAGTTATTTGCATCCCTGATTTGTTGGGATACGCGGATTGCATGTGCCATGCAAGGCCGGCAGCATATCTGCATGCAGCGGCCAAATCAGTGGAGGCTCACGTAATTGATTTCCAACGCTTAACTAATACCAGGGGTAGTATTGTCCCAGATGCTCCAAAAATTGCTGCCTTGGTCACCGAGATGGAAAAAATGCACCTTAGATAAAGGAACGGAGGGAGTATACTATTAGCATAAGAAGCCAAGGTTTCATTATCATTAAATTTCCATGAAAAGGGAAGGTGTTTAGTTATCCTAGAGCAACAAATATAATCATATCTCTGACATAAATTTCAAGCATACCGATGTAACAAATGAATTTGATCCCATAACTATTTCCCTTTTTGAGTCAAGCGATAGTCCCTAAATTATTCACGTTGATCCAACGTTACTCCCATTATCAAGTTGAAAGGGGTTTTCTCAGGATTATCAAAGTAGTGTTTAATATTTTTCACATAACGAGCATCGAGAGTTTTAGGAGGTTCCCCATCTCCTTGAGTAGCAAGTACACCTAATTGTTTTTGTATTTCATGTTCCATATCCATAACTAAAGATAGAGAACAACTTAAACAGAAAATAAAATCAACCTAGTGATAAAGCAAACAAGCATACACAAGAATATTCACCCACCGCTATTGCTCCCCGGTAACGGCACCAGAAAAAGGTCTTGATAAACCACAAGTGTAGGGGATCGTTTGTAGCCTTTTTCGATAAGTAAGAGTGTCGAATCCCAACGAGGAGCAAAAGATAGAACAAATATTCCCTCAAGTTCTATCGACCACCGATACAACTTTACGCACACTTATTGTTTGCTTTATGTATAACAGGAATAAAACTAGAAGTACTTAGCAAGAATAAAACTAAGAATAAATTACAAGATAATAAACTTAGTAGTTTAGTAGAAAGATTTTTGTAACACAAGAGAAGGATTTGTCCCTTGGCAATCGATAACTAGACCGGTAATCATTATTGTAATTTTATATGACAGAGAGGTATGAGCTAACATACTTTTCGTACTTGGACCATATACACTTATGATTAAAACTCTAGCAAGCATCCGCAACTACTAAAGATAATTAAGGTAAAACCCAACAATAGCCTTAAGTATCAAGTCCTTTTTACTCTCATACGCAACAACCCCCTTACTCGGGTATAAGTTTCTGTCACTCTCGCCACCCACTATAAAAGAATCATGAACATATTGCAACACCCTACAGCGGGGATCCCTCACGTTTGCGCGAAACGGAGGGAACCATAGGACAACACCATAATATAATATACAACTCATACCAACCACGATCGTCGATTAGCCCATAGGACAAAATAGATCTACTCAAACATCATAGGATAACCACATATCATTGGATAATAATATATAGTGTTGAACACCATGTTTAAGTAGAGAATTACAACGAGAATAGAGAGGTTACACTGCTGCATAGAGGGGGGGGAGTTGGTGTTGACGGTAGCATGATTATTGATGTAGATCGCCGTCACGATCCTTGTCCCGGTGGCACTCCGGCGCCACCGGGAGAGAGGGGGAGGGAGCGCCCCTCCTTCTTCTTCTTCTTCCTTGGCCTCCTCCCTAGATGGGAGGAGGGTTTCCCCTCTGGTCCATGGCCTCCAGGGCAGAGGGGCGAGAGCCCCTCCTAGATTGGATCTGTCTCTCTGTTTCTCTTCTGTTTCGCGACCCCCAGATCTGACCTTTCACCGTTTCTTAAATATCCGGAGATCCGTAACTCCAACTGGGCTGAAATTTTTACATGATTTTTTCCATAATTTATCTTTCTTGCGGCGAAAGAAGGGCATCAACCACCTTATGAGGTGGCCACTACCCACCACCACACGCCTCCGGGGGGGGGGGGCTGCCCTGGTGTCTAGTGGAGGCTGTCGGCCTCCGTTTGCATTGATTCTACCTGCCAAAAATCACATATATTTCAGAATAATTCACCGTAAATTTTTATCGCGTTTGGACTTAGTTTGATATGGATATTCCGTGAAACAAAGAACATGCAACAAACAGTAACTGACACTGGGCACTGGATCAATATGTTAGTCCAATAAATCATATAAATTGTTTCCAAAAGTATGTAAAAGTTGTGTAATACTGGCATCGAACAATAAAAAATAATAGATACGACGGAGACGTATCAAGCGACTGCGAGGGAGGGGATGTGACGGCGAGGGAGGGGGAATGCAGCGTCGGGGTCGGGGCTCAGGCAACGGCGGCGACGGGGACTGCAGGGAGGAGTGGGAATTTGAGGGGAAGAATTGGGGGAGAAAGGAGGGAAGCCCTCGCTAGGGGGTTAAGTCAAAATAGCTGTAGCGCTGGTTACGAACCCGCGCTATAGCTAAGTTAGCTATAGCACGAGTCGGGAACCCGCGCTACCGCTATAGTAAGTAGCTATAGCGCGGGTTTGTAACGAGCGCTACTGCTATTTCTTTCATTTTTTTCTTTTCTTTTTCTTTTTTCTTTTCCTTTCCTTTTTCTATTTCTTTTCTTTTCCTTTTCTTTTTCCTTATCTTTTTCTTTTCTTTTCCTTTTCTTTTTCTTCAAGCCTCCCAAGGTGCTTGTTGACGGGCAAACCAACAAGAGGGTTTTTGCCGCATAGATAATTCTCGCAGAAAGAGGTGCACTCTTGGGTCAGATAGCCCTGCACGATGCTTCCATCCGGACGAGACATGTTACGAACGAATCCTATGATGAACCCATTCATCCTCTCGAACGACATCATGCTGTGAAGGAATGACGGCCTGAGGTCGGTGATGTCGTCTACAATGTGGACACACAGATGCATCATGTCGTCAAAGAACGCAGGTGTGAAGTAAATCTCAAGACTCCAAGGGCAACCGGAAGGATTTGTGTCATCATCACATGATAGTCATGAGACTTCATCCTGCTGAATCCTTTCTTCTTGGCGTCTAGAAATCTGCTTATCTTCCCACAGTAACCAGAAGTAACTTTGATTCCTGTAAGGAACTTGAACAATTGATCTATCTCCTTCGGACTTAAGGTGAAGCAAGAAGGGGTGGGGGCAATAATTCTATTCCTTCTTGTTGACTTTTTTGCCCCTGTCCCCCACCTCCGTCCCTCCGTCTCCGTCTCCTCCGTCTTTTTACGTGGCGGCATGTCCTCATGTTCAAATCTTCCAAATCTCTTCTTAACTTCGGCCCATCCTTGGTCTTACCCGGCATGTTCATCACTGTTGCAAGCAAGCTCTCAAGGACATTCTTCGTGATATGCATTTGATCAAGGCAATGAGGCGTGTCGACTTTGGGCCAGTACTCCCAGTCTCAGAAAACAGACCTCATCCTCCATACCTTCAGCAGTGGCTCCAGCGCCTTTTTCATCTTTCCCGGCGCGGGTGAGGGAGTCCTGGATTAAGGGGTCCTCGGGTGGCCGGGCTATGTGACATGGGCCGGACTGATGGGCCGTGAAGATACAAGGCAGAAGACCTTTCTTCGTGTCCTGGTGGGACTCTCCTTTGCGTGGATGGCAAGTTTGGCGTCCGGATGTATAGTTTTCTTCCTCTGTAAACCAACTCTGTACAACCCTAGCCCCCTCCGGTGCCTATATAAACCACAGGGTTTGGCCCGTGGAGGCCATCAGAATTCTCATAGGCTAGACAGCTAGGGTTTAGCCATTACGATCTCGAGGTAGATCAACTCTTGTAACCCCCATACTCATCAAATACAATCAAGCAGGACGTAGGGTTTTACCTCCATTAAGAGGGCCCGAACCTGGGTAAACATCGTGTTCCCTTTGTCCCTTGTTACCTTCGATCCTCAGACGCACAGTTCGGGACTCCCTACCCGAGATCGGCCGGTTTTGACACCGACATTGGTGCTTTCATTGAGAGTTCCATTGTGTCATCAGTAGAAGGATCGATGGCCCGTTTGATCATCAACAATGATGCTGTTTCCGGGGAGACCTTCCTTCCCGGTCAAATTTTTGTATTCGGCGGCTTCGCCCTGCGCGCAAATTCAGTTGGTCACCTTGAGCAGATCGACAGCTACGCCCCTGGTGATCAGATCAGATTCGGGAGCCTGAATTACGTCGCTGATATCCAAGGAGACTTGATCTTCGAAGGGTTCACGGCCTCGACCACTATTCCTCATCTTCAAGAAGGCAACCCATGGGATCCGCCATCAGGCACCGCTCAAAGACCAACTACCATCCCTGCCCTGGCCATAGATCCAGGGCAGGCCACCTCATCCGAAGATGGGGTCTTAAAACCCACCGGGCCCACTCCTCCCATGGAGCCCTTTGCCGAAGACCCAGAAGCAACTGTATGTTCGGCGAGCCTGGAATCAAGCAGGACCCTCCTTGTCATCGGAGAGCCGAACTCGCCTCTGGAGGCCAACTCCGAACCCTCAAGGTCTGCGGCTGGTGAACGCAGCCTGGCAGAGTCTGCCATGCCCAGCTCCGCACGTCCTCGGTTCCCCGTCCGGCCTTCGCTTTTAAGCGAGGCCTTGAACTTAATGTGGTCTCTCGCCATCACGGAGGTATCAACTCTGAATTACGCCCAGCCCGAACTAGGGGCTATGTGCGGGGAATTTTGAGTCCCACCGACCACCCACTTGGTAGCCACTGTCGAAGATTTAACCGACATGCTCGACTACGCCTCCGAAGACATCGATGGTATGGACTACGATGCCGAAGACGAACCAGGCCAAAACCCGCCCATCACCGGACGTTGGACTGCCACATCTACATACGACATGTACATGGTGGATACACCAAAAGAGGACAACGATGGCCATCAAGATCCGATCGAGGACAAGCCCCTCGAGGTACCACCGAAGCGTCGACGTCAGCGGCGCCGTTCACGATCACGGGGGGAAAAAGAAAGTAATACCGTCACCGGAGACATTGATACTCCGGAGAATGCCGAAGACTCTGACCAACCCATTGAGCCTGCCGTAGAGCAGGATAATTGGGAAGAGGTACAAGTTAACCCCGATGAGCCAGTCGGGAATGAGGATTCGGAAGATAGTAACTATCTACCGATCTCCGAGGAGGATGTCAGCCTCGGCAACGAAGACTTCATCATGCCAGAGGAACCCCTCGAGCAAGAGCGCTTTAAGCGACAGCTCATCGCAACTACGAGGAGCCTAAAAAAGAAACAGCAACAGCTTCAAGCCGAATAGGATACGCTCAACGACAGATGGACCTAGGTCCTAGCCGCCGAGGAGTACGGCCTCGAACGCCCAACAAAGAGCTATCCGAAGCATCGGCTACTGCCACAATTCGATGAGGAGGACCTAGAGCCAATACCGTCAAGATATAATCATGCAGATGAACCAGACCGACCACCACGTGGACAAGACAAAGCGGCTATTCACGCCGAACACCAGCCCGCGCCACCTCGCCGTCGAGGCAAAGAGGTAGCAGCTCAGGGCTACACCTACGACTTATGTCAGGACCTGGAAAATAGAGCCGGCAAGACCAGATCATTATACGGATCAAGGGGGCGTGCTGCGACGAGAGATGACGGCCTTCAAGCTTGGCACGAGCAGCATAACCGAACTCGGGCCGAAAACCGAACACGGATGTCATCCGAACTCCGTCGTGACGTTGCCCGATACAGAGGCGCCGCACACCCCTTGTGCTTTACCGATGAGGCAATGCAGCACCAATTTCCAGAAGGGTTTAAACCCGTAAACATCGAATCATATGATGGAACGACAGTTCCCGCGGTATGGATTAAGGACTTTCTTCTCCATATTCACATGGCCCGCGGCGACGATCTCCACGCCATAAAGGACCAGCGCAGCACTTGTTAAACAGCCTACCAGAGAACTCTATTGGTAGCTGAGAAGACTTGGAGGATGCCTTTAGAGACAACTTCCAAGGTACCTATGTCCGGCCTTCGGATGCCGATGAACTTAGTCATATAGTCCAGTAACCCGGTGAGTCAGCCCGCAAACTCTGGACTAGGTTCTTAATTAAAAAGAACCAAATCGTCAACTGTCCGGACGCCGAAGACCTCGCGGCCTTTAAACATAGCATCCGCGACGAATGGCTCGCCCGACACCTTGGTCAGGAAAAGCCGAAGTCTATGGCAGCTCTTACTGCACTCATGACCCACTTCTGCGCGGGAGAGGACAGCTGGTTGGCTCGTAGAAGCAATAGTACCAGTGACCCTGGCACCTCTGAAGTCAGGGACGGCAATGGCAGGCCGCGACGCAACAAACACAAGCGTCGAAACAACAACAAAGAAACTGAAGACACAGTGGTTAACGCCGGATTTAGTGGCTCTAAATCCGGTCAGCGGAAGAAGCCATTCAAAGGAAATAAGGACGGTCCATCTAATTTGGACAAAATACTCGATCGGCCTTGCCAGATTCATGGCACCCCCGACAAGCCTTCCAACCACTCCAACAGAAATTGTTGGGTTTTCAAACAGGCCGGTAAGTTAAATACCGAACATAAGGGGAAAGGGCCGCCAAGCGAGGACGATGACGAGCCCCGCCCACCGAACACAGGGGGACAAAAGAAATTCCCCCCTGAGGTGAAAACAGTGAACATGATATATGTCAGGCATATCCCCAAAAGGGAGCGCAAGCGCGCACTAAGGGACGTCTACGTTGTAGAGCCCGTCGCCCCCAAATTCAACCCATGGTCAGCTTGTCCGATCACCTTGGATCGCAGGGACCACCCGACCAGTATCTGTCACGGAGGTTCGGCGGCCCTGGTCCTCGATCCAATTATTGACGGATATCATCTGACTCGAGTCCTCATGGACGGCGGTAGCAGTCTCAACTTGATCTATCAAGACACTGTCCGCAAAATGGGTATTGACCCGTCAAGAATCAAGTCTAGTAACACCACCTTTAAAGGAGTGATACCCGGCGTGGAGGCCCGCTATACGGGCTCATTAACATTGGAAGTAGTCTTCGGTTCACTGAACAATTTCCGAAGCGAAGACTTGATCTTGGACATCGTCCCCTTCCGCAGTGGTTATCACGCACTGCTCGGACATACTGCCTTCGCCCGCTTCAATGCAGTCCCGCATTATGCTTACTTAAAGCTCAAGATTCCTGGACCCCGCGGCGTTATCACAGTCAACGGAAACATGGAACGCTCCCTCCGTACCGAGGAGCACACCGCGGCCCTTGCAGCCGAGGTACAGAGCGGCCTTATCAAGCCGAACACTTCATCGGCCATCAAGCCTCCGGACACTATTAAACGAGTCCGGCCTACTCTGCAGAACGACAGCTCGGTCAATCCGACGCTGGACTAGCAGTTTTGCCTCCGTCCACCGCCCCATCTAATCGCGGCATATGTACCGCGTGTGCATAACTACGCACTCAAAATACCTTGGGCAACGACGGAGGCACTCCGCGAACGAGGTCCATAATACGGCTCGACCCTATTCGGACCTTAATCTTCTTCTTCTTTTTTCTCTTTTCTCTCATATTGCAGGTTCTTTAAAACCTCCCCCCCCCCCCCCCCCCCCCCCCCCCCCCCCCCCCCCCCCCCCCCCCCCCCCCCCCCCCCCCCCCCCCCCCCCCCCCCCCCCCCCCCCCCCCCCCCCCCCCCCCCCCCCCCCCCCCCCCCCCCCCCCCCCCCCCCCCCCCCCCCCCCCCCCCCCCCCCCCCCCCCCCCCCCCCCCCCCCCCCCCCCCCCCCCCCCCCCCCCCCCCCCCCCCCCCCCCCCCCCCCCCCCCCCCCCCCCCCCCCCCCCCCCCCCCCCCCCCCCCCCCCCCCCCCCCCCCCCCCCCCCCCCCCCCCCCCCCCCCCCCCCCCCCCCCCCCCCCCCCCCCCCCCCCCCCCCCCCCCCCCCCCCCCCCCCCCCCCCCCCCCCCCCCCCCCCCCCCCCCCCCCCCCCCCCCCCCCCCCCCCCCCCCCCCCCCCCCCCCCCCCCCCCCCCCCCCCCCCCCCCCCCCCCCCCCCCCCCCCCCCCCCCCCCCCCCCCCCCCCCCCCCCCCCCCCCCCCCCCCCCCCCCCCCCCCCCCCCCCCCCCCCCCCCCCCCCCCCCCCCCCCCCCCCCCCCCCCCCCCCCCCCCCCCCCCCCCCCCCCCCCCCCCCCCCCCCCCCCCCCCCCCCCCCCCCCCCCCCCCCCCCCCCCCCCCCCCCCCCCCCCCCCCCCCCCCCCCCCCCCCCCCCCCCCCCCCCCCCCCCCCCCCCCCCCCCCCCCCCCCCCCCCCCCCCCCCCCCCCCCCCCCCCCCCCCCCCCCCCCCCCCCCCCCCCCCCCCCCCCCCCCCCCCCCCCCCCCCCCCCCCCCCCCCCCCCCCCCCCCCCCCCCCCCCCCCCCCCCCCCCCCCCCCCCCCCCCCCCCCCCCCCCCCCCCCCCCCCCCCCCCCCCCCCCCCCCCCCCCCCCCCCCCCCCCCCCCCCCCCCCCCCCCCCCCCCCCCCCCCCCCCCCCCCCCCCCCCCCCCCCCCCCCCCCCCCCCCCCCCCCCCCCCCCCCCCCCCCCCCCCCCCCCCCCCCCCCCCCCCCCCCCCCCCCCCCCCCCCCCCCCCCCCCCCCCCCCCCCCCCCCCCCCCCCCCCCCCCCCCCCCCCCCCCCCCCCCCCCCCCCCCCCCCCCCCCCCCCCCCCCCCCCCCCCCCCCCCCCCCCCCCCCCCCCCCCCCCCCCCCCCCCCCCCCCCCCCCCCCCCCCCCCCCCCCCCCCCCCCCCCCCCCCCCCCCCCCCCCCCCCCCCCCCCCCCCCCCCCCCCCCCCCCCCCCCCCCCCCCCCCCCCCCCCCCCCCCCCCCCCCCCCCCCCCCCCCCCCCCCCCCCCCCCCCCCCCCCCCCCCCCCCCCCCCCCCCCCCCCCCCCCCCCCCCCCCCCCCCCCCCCCCCCCCCCCCCCCCCCCCCCCCCCCCCCCCCCCCCCCCCCCCCCCCCCCCCCCCCCCCCCCCCCCCCCCCCCCCCCCCCCCCCCCCCCCCCCCCCCCCCCCCCCCCCCCCCCCCCCCCCCCCCCCCCCCCCCCCCCCCCCCCCCCCCCCCCCCCCCCCCCCCCCCCCCCCCCCCCCCCCCCCCCCCCCCCCCCCCCCCCCCCCCCCCCCCCCCCCCCCCCCCCCCCCCCCCCCCCCCCCCCCCCCCCCCCCCCCCCCCCCCCCCCCCCCCCCCCCCCCCCCCCCCCCCCCCCCCCCCCCCCCCCCCCCCCCCCCCCCCCCCCCCCCCCCCCCCCCCCCCCCCCCCCCCCCCCCCCCCCCCCCCCCCCCCCCCCCCCCCCCCCCCCCCCCCCCCCCCCCCCCCCCCCCCCCCCCCCCCCCCCCCCCCCCCCCCCCCCCCCCCCCCCCCCCCCCCCCCCCCCCCCCCCCCCCCCCCCCCCCCCCCCCCCCCCCCCCCCCCCCCCCCCCCCCCCCCCCCCCCCCCCCCCCCCCCCCCCCCCCCCCCCCCCCCCCCCCCCCCCCCCCCCCCCCCCCCCCCCCCCCCCCCCCCCCCCCCCCCCCCCCCCCCCCCCCCCCCCCCCCCCCCCCCCCCCCCCCCCCCCCCCCCCCCCCCCCCCCCCCCCCCCCCCCCCCCCCCCCCCCCCCCCCCCCCCCCCCCCCCCCCCCCCCCCCCCCCCCCCCCCCCCCCCCCCCCCCCCCCCCCCCCCCCCCCCCCCCCCCCCCCCCCCCCCCCCCCCCCCCCCCCCCCCCCCCCCCCCCCCCCCCCCCCCCCCCCCCCCCCCCCCCCCCCCCCCCCCCCCCCCCCCCCCCCCCCCCCCCCCCCCCCCCCCCCCCCCCCCCCCCCCCCCCCCCCCCCCCCCCCCCCCCCCCCCCCCCCCCCCCCCCCCCCCCCCCCCCCCCCCCCCCCCCCCCCCCCCCCCCCCCCCCCCCCCCCCCCCCCCCCCCCCCCCCCCCCCCCCCCCCCCCCCCCCCCCCCCCCCCCCCCCCCCCCCCCCCCCCCCCCCCCCCCCCCCCCCCCCCCCCCCCCCCCCCCCCCCCCCCCCCCCCCCCCCCCCCCCCCCCCCCCCCCCCCCCCCCCCCCCCCCCCCCCCCCCCCCCCCCCCCCCCCCCCCCCCCCCCCCCCCCCCCCCCCCCCCCCCCCCCCCCCCCCCCCCCCCCCCCCCCCCCCCCCCCCCCCCCCCCCCCCCCCCCCCCCCCCCCCCCCCCCCCCCCCCCCCCCCCCCCCCCCCCCCCCCCCCCCCCCCCCCCCCCCCCCCCCCCCCCCCCCCCCCCCCCCCCCCCCCCCCCCCCCCCCCCCCCCCCCCCCCCCCCCCCCCCCCCCCCCCCCCCCCCCCCCCCCCCCCCCCCCCCCCCCCCCCCCCCCCCCCCCCCCCCCCCCCCCCCCCCCCCCCCCCCCCCCCCCCCCCCCCCCCCCCCCCCCCCCCCCCCCCCCCCCCCCCCCCCCCCCCCCCCCCCCCCCCCCCCCCCCCCCCCCCCCCCCCCCCCCCCCCCCCCCCCCCCCCCCCCCCCCCCCCCCCCCCCCCCCCCCCCCCCCCCCCCCCCCCCCCCCCCCCCCCCCCCCCCCCCCCCCCCCCCCCCCCCCCCCCCCCCCCCCCCCCCCCCCCCCCCCCCCCCCCCCCCCCCCCCCCCCCCCCCCCCCCCCCCCCCCCCCCCCCCCCCCCCCCCCCCCCCCCCCCCCCCCCCCCCCCCCCCCCCCCCCCCCCCCCCCCCCCCCCCCCCCCCCCCCCCCCCCCCCCCCCCCCCCCCCCCCCCCCCCCCCCCCCCCCCCCCCCCCCCCCCCCCCCCCCCCCCCCCCCCCCCCCCCCCCCCCCCCCCCCCCCCCCCCCCCCCCCCCCCCCCCCCCCCCCCCCCCCCCCCCCCCCCCCCCCCCCCCCCCCCCCCCCCCCCCCCCCCCCCCCCCCCCCCCCCCCCCCCCCCCCCCCCCCCCCCCCCCCCCCCCCCCCCCCCCCCCCCCCCCCCCCCCCCCCCCCCCCCCCCCCCCCCCCCCCCCCCCCCCCCCCCCCCCCCCCCCCCCCCCCCCCCCCCCCCCCCCCCCCCCCCCCCCCCCCCCCCCCCCCCCCCCCCCCCCCCCCCCCCCCCCCCCCCCCCCCCCCCCCCCCCCCCCCCCCCCCCCCCCCCCCCCCCCCCCCCCCCCCCCCCCCCCCCCCCCCCCCCCCCCCCCCCCCCCCCCCCCCCCCCCCCCCCCCCCCCCCCCCCCCCCCCCCCCCCCCCCCCCCCCCCCCCCCCCCCCCCCCCCCCCCCCCCCCCCCCCCCCCCCCCCCCCCCCCCCCCCCCCCCCAGTCTTCAATGACGATATGTTCGGCGCGCAGATTGTCTTTGGCATTGCAAGGTGGAGATCTATTCAATGGTGAGACTGAGCTGCGCCGAAATCAATGAGCTGTTGAAAAACTAGGAACGGTGCCCCGCTGGCGGTGTCAAAACCGGCCGATCTCGGGTAGGGGTCCCGAACTGTGCGTCTGAGGATCGAAGGTAACAAGGGACAAAGGGAACATGATGTTTACCCAGGTTCGGGCCCTCTTAATGGAGGTAAAACCCTACGTCCTGCTTGATTGTATTTGATGAGTATGGGGGTTACAAGAGTTGATCTACCTCGAGGTCATAATGGCTAAACCCTAGCTGTCTAGCCTATGAGAATTCTGATGGCCTCCACGGGCCAAACCCTCCGGTTTATATAGGCACCGGAGGGGGCTAGGGTTGTACAGAGTCGGTTTACAGAGGAAGGAAACTATACATCCGGACGCCAAACTTGCCATCCACGCAAAGGAGAGTCCCACCCGGACACGAAGAAAGGTCTTCTACCTTGTATCTTCACGGCCCATCAGTCCGGCCCATGTCACATAGCCCGGCCACCCGAGGACCCCTTAATCCAAGACTCCCTTAGTTTCCCCTGAACCAGTCTTCAATGACGATATGTTCGGCGCGCAGATTGTCTTTGGCATTGCAAGGCAGGTTCCTCCTCTGAATACTCCAAAGCAATCTTCAGAATAAAAGAACTATATCCGGCTCTGCATGACAGTCACAACCCTCAACCACGAAGGTAAAGTAATGTCCATCAACTGACAGCTTTTTCGGCAAAACGTCACATCTAGCCTCTTTATCATTTCGAACCGTTTTTTGGCTACCCGCTTCGCATTCCGAGACACGGCCTCTATCGACACGTCTCATCAAAGCGGAGATTGTTCCCACTTATTGCGGGATCCTCATCAATACGGGTTTGGGTAATCCAACCGTGCCATTCGCACGACCCCTTGGGAACAGGCGAGTTTTAAGGCTTGAGGGGCGAGTGCTTGATATTCATTGCCTATATAAGTGGTTAAAGATCCCTCCCCCCCCCCCCCCCCCCCCCCCCCCCCCCCCCCCCCCCCCCCCCCCCCCCCCCCCCCCCCCCCCCCCCCCCCCCCCCCCCCCCCCCCCCCCCCCCCCCCCCCCCCCCCCCCCCCCCCCCCCCCCCCCCCCCCCCCCCCCCCCCCCCCCCCCCCCCCCCCCCCCCCCCCCCCCCCCCCCCCCCCCCCCCCCCCCCCCCCCCCCCCCCCCCCCCCCCCCCCCCCCCCCCCCCCCCCCCCCCCCCCCCCCCCCCCCCCCCCCCCCCCCCCCCCCCCCCCCCCCCCCCCCCCCCCCCCCCCCCCCCCCCCCCCCCCCCCCCCCCCATGCATGAATGAGTTCTGAAGACTGAATTTTATTGCTTTTTCTTGTCAATTTTTCTTGACAATGGAAAATCAATAAAGGAGAAGGAAATTAGCAAGGTAGTGGATAAAGGTGCTTCTTCCAATCCGAGGGCCTCTCCACATTCTACTCGGCCATCCCCCAACAAGATTTGGATGACAACACATGCAAAGACACTCAAAGTAGTTGTTTTGATCATGAGCACGTCCACCCTTGATGTGACGCCCCGAGACCGATGCGCCAGGTGTCTCCCAGTTATTCACCGTCATTGCCATGTCATTTACGTGCGTGTTGCATTTCATCATGTCATCATGTGCATTGCATCATCATGTTTTTGAAACTTGCATTCGTCCGGGTCTCACAGTTCTTTCCGTTGTCCGTTCTCAGCCAGACACACTTGCATGTGTCGCAACACATCCGAAATAGTATTTTATAAGTGGCCGGAAAATGTTCTCAGAATGGGATGAAAGTTGGCATGCGGTGTTGTTTTAGTGTAGATAGACCGCCTGCCAAGTTTCATCGCATTCGGAGCTCGTTTGATAGCCCAACCGTTAAACTATAGCGGCAATAGTAGCCGGTTTTTCCCCCCCCCCCCCCCCCCCCCCCCCCCCCCCCCCCCCCCCCCCCCCCCCCCCCCCCCCCCCCCCCCCCCCCCCCCCCCCCCCCCCCCCCCCCCCCCCCCCCCCCCCCCCCCCCCCCCCCCCCCCCCCCCCCCCCCCCCCCCCCCCCCCCCCCCCCCCCCCCCCCCCCCCCCCCCCCCCCCCCCCCCCCCCCCCCCCCCCCCCCCCCCCCCCCCCCCCCCCCCCCCCCCCCCCCCCCCCCCCCCCCCCCCCCCCCCCCCCCCCCCCCCCCCCCCCCCCCCCCCCCCCCCCCCCCCCCCCCCCCCCCCCCCCCCCCCCCCCCCCCCCCCCCCCCCCCCCCCCCCCCCCCCCCCCCCCCCCCCCCCCCCCCCCCCCCCCCCCCCCCCCCCCCCCCCCCCCCCCCCCCCCCCCCCCCCCCCCCCCCCCCCCCCCCCCCCCCCCCCCCCCCCCCCCCCCCCCCCCCCCCCCCCCCCCCCCCCCCCCCCCCCCCCCCCCCCCCCCCCCCCCCCCCCCCCCCCCCCCCCCCCCCCCCCCCCCCCCCCCCCCCCCCCCCCCCCCCCCCCCCCCCCCCCCCCCCCCCCCCCCCCCCCCCCCCCCCCCCCCCCCCCCCCCCCCCCCCCCCCCCCCCCCCCCCCCCCCCCCCCCCCCCCCCCCCCCCCCCCCCCCCCCCCCCCCCCCCCCCCCCCCCCCCCCCCCCCCCCCCCCCCCCCCCCCCCCCCCCCCCCCCCCCCCCCCCCCCCCCCCCCCCCCCCCCCCCCCCCCCCCCCCCCCCCCCCCCCCCCCCCCCCCCCCCCCCCCCCCCCCCCCCCCCCCCCCCCCCCCCCCCCCCCCCCCCCCCCCCCCCCCCCCCAGATCTCAAGCAGTCTTACTGGTGGACACGCATGAAAAGGGAAATTGCCCAATTCGTGAATGAATGTGATGTATGCAGAAGAGTGAAAGCAGAACATCAACGTCCAGCCGGTCTTCTCCAACCTCTTCCTATTCCTGAGTGGAAGTTCGACCACATTGAAATGGACTTCGTCACTGGCTTTCCTAAATCCAAGCGAGGCAATGATGCTATCTTTGTGGTGATTGACAAGCTTACCAAAGTCGCTCACTTTCTTCCAGTCAAAGAATCAATCAATGCAGCTCAACTTGCAGAGCTGTACACTTCCAGAATTGTGTCCCTACATGGCATTCCTCAAGTGATATCCTCAGACCGTGGAAGCTTGTTCACATCAAGGTTCTGGGACTCCCCCCCCCCCCCCCCCCCCCCCCCCCCCCCCCCCCCCCCCCCCCCCCCCCCCCCCCCCCCCCCCCCCCCCCCCCCCCCCCCCCCCCCCCCCCCCCCCCCTTTGGCATGAAATGGGAAGACTGCCTTCCATTTGCCGAGTTCTCTTACAACAACAGCTTTCAAGCAAGTGCAGGCAAAGCACCGTTTGAAATTCTCTATGGCAGAAAGTGCCGTACCCCTCTCAACTGGTCTGAAACAGGCGAACGCCAACTTCTTGGCAATGATTTGATCTCTGAAGCCGAAGAAATGTGCAAAGTCATACGTGAGAATCTCAAGGCCGCTCAGTCGCGTCAGAAGAGCTACTATGACGGAAAGCATCGTGATTTGGCTTTCGACATCGGTGATCATGTCTATCTCCGAGTTTCTCCGATGAAAGGAACCCAAAGATTCGGTATCAAAGGAAAGCTTGCTCCTAGATACGTCGGGCCTTTCAAAATTCTTGGCAAAAGAGGCGATCTAGCCTATCAGCTCGAGCTCCCTTCCAACTTTGCAAATGTTCATGATGTCTTCCATGTGTCTCAGCTTCGCAAATGCTTCAAGGCACCTGAGCGCATGATTCCGTTTGAGGAGATTGATCTTCAACAAGACCTTTCCTACCGAGAGCATCCAGTTGCAATTCTCGAAGAAACCGAACGCAAGACTCGCAACAAGTCCATCAAGTTTCTGAAAGTCAAGTGGTCACATCACACAGACCGAGAAGCTACCTGGGAACGAGAAGATCATCTTCGTTCCGAGTACCCTTCCTTTTTCCAGTCCTAGATCTCGGGACGAGATCTTTTTGTAGTAGAGGAGAGTTTGTAATGCCCCGGATGTAATACTTTCCCTTTTGGGTATATAATATATCTCCGGCTTCATCTATTTCCATTCCGGGTTCTTCCCCCCCCCCCCCCCCCCCCCCCCCCCTGTGGCATTCATTCATATCATGTAGACATGTGCATTGCATTGCATTTGTGTTGTGGGTTGCATCCGGTTCGTCGTGTTTCTCCCCCCCCCCCCCCCCCCCCCCCCCCCCCCCCCCCCCCCCCCCCCCCCCCCCCCCCCCCCCCCCCCCCCCCCCCCCCCCCCCCCCCCCCCCCCCCCCCCCCCCCCCCCCCCCCCCCCCCCCCCCCCCCCCCCCCCCCCCCCCCCCCCCCCCCCCCCCCCCCCCCCCCCCCCCCCCCCCCCCCCCCCCCCCCCCCCCCCCCCCCCCCCCCCCCCCCCCCCCCCCCCCCCCCCCCCCCCCCCCCCCCCCCCCCCCCCCCCCCCCCCCCCCCCCCCCCCCCCCCCCCCCCCCCCCCCCCCCCCCCCCCCCCCCCCCCCCCCCCCCCCCCCCCCCCCCCCCCCCCCCCCCCCCCCCCCCCCCCCCCCCCCCCCCCCCCCCCCCCCCCCCCCCCCCCCCCCCCCCCCCCCCCCCCCCCCCCCCCCCCCCCCCCCCCCCCCCCCCCCCCCCCCCCCCCCCCCCCCCCCCCCCCCCCCCCCCCCCCCCCCCCCCCCCCCCCCCCCCCCCCCCCCCCCCCCCCCCCCCCCCCCCCCCCCCCCCCCCCCCCCCCCCCCCCCCCCCCCCCCCCCCCCCCCCCCCCCCCCCCCCCCCCCCCCCCCCCCCCCCCCCCCCCCCCCCCCCCCCCCCCCCCCCCCCCCCCCCCCCCCCCCCCCCCCCCCCCCCCCCCCCCCCCCCCCCCCCCCCCCCCCCCCCCCCCCCCCCCCCCCCCCCCCCCCCCCCCCCCCCCCCCCCCCCCCCCCCCCCCCCCCCCCCCCCCCCCCCCCCCCCCCCCCCCCCCCCCCCCCCCCCCCCCCCCCCCCCCCCCCCCCCCCCCCCCCCCCCCCCCCCCCCCCCCCCCCCCCCCCCCCCCCCCCCCCCCCCCCCCCCCCCCCCCCCCCCCCCCCCCCCCCCCCCCCCCCCCCCCCCCCCCCCCCCCCCCCCCCCCCCCCCCCCCCCCCCCCCCCCCCCCCCCCCCCCCCCCCCCCCCCCCCCCCCCCCCCCCCCCCCCCCCCCCCCCCCCCCCCCCCCCCCCCCCCCCCCCCCCCCCCCCCCCCCCCCCCCCCCCCCCCCCCCCCCCCCCCCCCCCCCCCCCCCCCCCCCCCCCCCCCCCCCCCCCCCCCCCCCCCCCCCCCCCCCCCCCCCCCCCCCCCCCCCCCCCCCCCCCCCCCCCCCCCCCCCCCCCCCCCCCCCCCCCCCCCCCCCCCCCCCCCCCCCCCCCCCCCCCCCCCCCCCCCCCCCCCCCCCCCCCCCCCCCCCCCCCCCCCCCCCCCCCCCCCCCCCCCCCCCCCCCCCCCCCCCCCCCCCCCCCCCCCCCCCCCCCCCCCCCCCCCCCCCCCCCCCCCCCCCCCCCCCCCCCCCCCCCCCCCCCCCCCCCCCCCCCCCCCCCCCCCCCCCCCCCCCCCCCCCCCCCCCCCCCCCCCCCCCCCCCCCCCCCCCCCCCCCCCCCCCCCCCCCCCCCCCCCCCCCCCCCCCCCCCCCCCCCCCCCCCCCCCCCCCCCCCCCCCCCCCCCCCCCCCCCCCCCCCCCCCCCCCCCCCCCCCCCCCCCCCCCCCCCCCCCCCCCCCCCCCCCCCCCCCCCCCCCCCCCCCCCCCCCCCCCCCCCCCCCCCCCCCCCCCCCCCCCCCCCCCCCCCCCCCCCCCCCCCCCCCCCCCCCCCCCCCCCCCCCCCCCCCCCCCCCCCCCCCCCCCCCCCCCCCCCCCCCCCCCCCCCCCCCCCCCCCCCCCCCCCCCCCCCCCCCCCCCCCCCCCCCCCCCCCCCCCCCCCCCCCCCCCCCCCCCCCCCCCCCCCCCCCCCCCCCCCCCCCCCCCCCCCCCCCCCCCCCCCCCCCCCCCCCCCCCCCCCCCCCCCCCCCCCCCCCCCCCCCCCCCCCCCCCCCCCCCCCCCCCCCCCCCCCCCCCCCCCCCCCCCCCCCCCCCCCCCCCCCCCCCCCCCCCCCCCCCCCCCCCCCCCCCCCCCCCCCTGCGCATTGCATCGTGTTGATTGGTGCTTGGTGTGTTTGTCTTGTTTAGAGCCGGAAGTTGAGCACGAGTTTTCCAACGAGGTTGAGCACGAGGTTTCCAACGAGTTTGAGCACGAGGACCCTTCCTCCGAACGACTTCTCTTCAGGCAAGATGACCGAACCCCGATAACATTACTATCTTTGCCTATTGCTAGTAGTCTCGATCTATAGTTTTGCCTCGATGCCCATGTTCTTCTTGTCAGCCTCCTACTTGTAACCAATTGCCATGTTTAACCACCCTACCTATGCAAACCGTTGCTTGGCTAAGTACGCTTCGCTCAGCCCTTCTTATAGCGTTGCTAGTTGCAGGTGAAGTGAAGATGCTTGCTCCATGTTGAAGTTTGGTTGGGTTATATCACACTATATAAATGCTTTAATTGAAATCATCTATATATTGGCAAGGGTGGAAGGCTAAGCCTTTTGCTTGGTGATTTGTTCCACTCATGCCGTTAGGATCCGTATAAGCCGGTATTATGTTCCTTGATTATGCGTTCCTAACACGGTTGGGGTGTATCCCCCCCCCCCCCCCCCCCCCCCCCCCCCCCCCCCCCCCCCCCCCCCCCCCCCCCCCCCCCCCCCCCCCCCCCCCCCCCCCCCCCCCCCCCCCCCCCCCCCCCCCCCCCCCCCCCCCCCCCCCCCCCCCCCCCCCCCCCCCCCCCCCCCCCCCCCCCCCCCCCCCCCCCCCCCCCCCCCCCCCCCCCCCCCCCCCCCCCCCCCCCCCCCCCCCCCCCCCCCCCCCCCCCCCCCCCCCCCCCCCCCCCCCCCCCCCCCCCCCCCCCCCCCCCCCCCCCCCCCCCCCCCCCCCCCCCCCCCCCCCCCCCCCCCCCCCCCCCCCCCCCCCCCCCCCCCCCCCCCCCCCCCCCCCCCCCCCCCCCCCCCCCCCCCCGCACGGGATTCCGAGGATACTCGGGTCTTCCCACTTTGGAGTTGCGACTCCGCGGATCGTGGGCTTGTAATGGGTCAAGTTGGAACACCCCTGCAGGGTTTGAACTTTCGAAAGCCGTGCCCGCGGTTATGTGGCAGATGGGAGCTTGTTAATTCCGGTTGTAGATAACTTGACACAATGTTTCAATACACTACCAGCGTGTGTACCGTGACTGTCAATTTCCGAATAGGGATTCGGGAGTTGAACACGGTGGGGTTATGTTTGACCGGCTTTAGTTAGGGATCACTTCGTGATCACTTCTCGCCGAGGCTTTCTCTTCTCGCTCTCACTCACGTAAGCTAGTTGCTAGTTGCTGCTGCAGACACTTATTCTTTTCTTCAGCCCCCCCCCCCCCCCCCCCCCCCCCCCGGGAACGGGATTGCTGAGTCCTCTGTGGCTCACAGTTACTTCACCACACCAGATGCAGGTCCAGTTGTGAGCTATCCAGGTGATGGCACCGAGCTGGATTGGGAGTACGACGAGGAGCGTAGTCGGTACTATGTTCGAGGCCGTTTGCTTGTGACGTTTCGACGATCAGTAGTGGTTTCTACTAGGATTCGATCCTGACCTGTGGCTTTATGTTGTTTTGGTATCTTTCTTTTGGATCTTCACCCGTAGTCGGGTTGTGATGTTTTTGTATGATGATTGCTTATGTAATGTATTGTGTGAAGTGGCGAGTGTAAGCCAACTATCTCCTTTTGCAATTTAATCCCTCTTTTACATGAGTCGTGCAAAGATACCAAACTTGAGATCATTCTAGGATGGGCTTATACCTTTAAGTCGTGCCTCGACACGTAGGAGGTATAGTCCCATCCTGGGCATTACAAGTTGGTATTCAGAGCCTTCTCTGACCTACCCCCCCCCCCCCCCCCCCCCCCCCCCCCCCCCCCCCCCCCCCCCCCCCCCCCCCCCCCCCCCCCCCCCCCCCCCCCCCCCCCCCCCCCCCCCCCCCCCCCCCCCCCCCCCCCCCCCCCCCCCCCCCCCCCCCCCCCCCCCCCCCCCCCCCCCCCCCCCCCCCCCCCCCCCCCCCCCCCCCCCCCCCCCCCCCCCCCCCCCCCCCCCCCCCCCCCCCCCCCCCCCCCCCCCCCCCCCCCCCCCCCCCCCCCCCCCCCCCCCCCCCCCCCCCCCCCCCCCCCCCCCCCCCCCCCCCCCCCCCCCCCCCCCCCCCCCCCCCCCCCCCCCCCCCCCCCCCCCCCCCCCCCCCCCCCCCCCCCCCCCCCCCCCCCCCCCCCCCCCCCCCCCCCCCCCCCCCCCCCCCCCCCCCCCCCCCCCCCCCCCCCCCCCCCCCCCCCCCCCCCCCCCCCCCCCCCCCCCCCCCCCCCCCCCCCCCCCCCCCCCCCCCCCCCCCCCCCCCCCCCCCCCCCCCCCCCCCCCCCCCCCCCCCCCCCCCCCCCCCCCCCCCCCCCCCCCCCCCCCCCCCCCCCCCCCCCCCCCCCCCCCCCCCCCCCCCCCCCCCCCCCCCCCCCCCCCCCCCCCCCCCCCCCCCCCCCCCCCCCCCCCCCCCCCCCCCCCCCCCCCCCCCCCCCCCCCCCCCCCCCCATGGCAAAGGACATGAACACAAACTAGACATATACTACAGCAACTAAGTCCAAAGGTGCACCCCCAACGGAGCCACGGATCAATAGCAATGATCTTGGACATATTGAACTTGACAATAAAATTCTGGCAGCAGAATTTTATTGAAACTTTGGAGCAAAAGATAAACATGCTACAGCCACTTAAATAGACATGTGAGGACATGAATGGAAAGACAACAATATATACTACAAGGAACAATCAAGATCCACTCCAAAACTAACATGGTTTGTCCTAGAACATCACACGAACATGGCATCGGAACGTTACAGATTTCAGACTTAGTGAAAAACCACTAAGTCCTAAAACAGCAATATCATCATGGCATATAAAAGAGCATGTTTAAGTCACCTCGAAACTAAACATCCCCCCCCCCCCCCCCCCCCCCCCCCCCCCCCCCCCCCCCCCCCCCCCCCCCCCCCCCCCCCCCCCCCCCCCCCCCCCCCCCCCCCCCCCTCAACAAGATGGCATTTCATAACAAGTGAAACAACATCACAGCCACATGGCACTTTGCAACGATGATAAACATGGCAAGAATAAATCTAACATGCTACCTAGCACATACAACATGTAGAGCATGGCAAGACGAACACG
>JAAAWM010009494.1:0-24116 GCA_036873465.1 Thinopyrum obtusiflorum | reverse complement strand
TGGAAAGGCTTTTTAAGCCATCCGTGGTGTGGCAAGGGGAGAGCGGCAACACCAGTCCGGATCCGACTATAACCCCAGATGCCGAACACACCGATATCACCGGGGGCTCAGCCACCGAATTAACACTGTCGGCCCATCTCATCATGGCAGTCATTGCCCCATGGACCGAACCCTTCTTGGCCTACCTTAATAGGCGAGAACTCCCTGAGGATCAGAACGAGGCTCGCCGCATTATCTGGCACTTGAAAGCCTACAAGATTCACGACGGAGAACTCTACAAGAAAAGTGCTACCGGAGTACTTCAAAGATGTATCTCCGAGGAAGAGGGGCGGTAGCTCTTGGCTGAAATTCATGTCGGTCTCGGTGGTCACCACGCCGCGGCTCGGGCCCTTGTAAGCAAGGCCTTCCGTACAGGTTTCTATTGGCCGACGGCCCGAGCAGATGCACAGGACCTTGTCCAACATTGCGTCGGATGCCAGCTTTTCGCCAACCAAAGCCATATGCCACCCACTGCTCTACAAACAATCCCCATCACTTGGCCTTTCCTCGAAAACTGTTGCGATCCCCTATACTTGTGGGTTATCAAGGCCTTATTGCATGGTCTTCGGATGGCTGTCTCCATGGGCATACAATGCCTGGAAGTGCGCAGAGACTCAAACCTCGCAATATCTCAAATAAATGGAGATTTTGATGACAAAGACCCGAAAATGGCGGCTTACCGTAACGCCGTTCTCAAAATCTCGGCTCGGTTCGAGGGGCTCGAGTTTCATCATGTGGCTCGAGAAAGTAATCAAGCGGCGGACGTCCTTGCTCGCATCGGCGCCAAGCGCGACCCCGTCCCACCTAACATCTTTCGGGGGGGGGGGGGGGGGGGGGGGGGGGGGGGGGGGGGGGGGGGGGGGGGGGGGGGGGGGGGGGGGGGGGGGGGGGGGGGGGGGGGGGGGGGGGGGGGGGGGGGGGGGGGGGGGGGGGGGGGGGGGGGGGGGGGGGGGGGGGGGGGGGGGGGGGGGGGGGGGGGGGGGGGGGGGGGGGGGGGGGGGGGGGGGGGGGGGGGGGGGGGGGGGGGGGGGGGGGGGGGGGGGGGGGGGGGGGGGGGGGGGGGGGGGGGGGGGGGGGGGGGGGGGGGGGGGGGGGGGGGGGGGGGGGGGGGGGGGGGGGGGGGGGGGGGGGGGGGGGGGGGGGGGGGGGGGGGGGGGGGGGGGGGGGGGGGGGGGGGGGGGGGGGGGGGGGGGGGGGGGGGGGGGGGGGGGGGGGGGGGGGGGGGGGGGGGGGGGGGGGGGGGGGGGGGGGGGGGGGGGGGGGGGGGGGGGGGGGGGGGGGGGGGGGGGGGGGGGGGGGGGGGGGGGGGGGGGGGGGGGGGGGGGGGGGGGGGGGGGGGGGGGGGGGGGGGGGGGGGGGGGGGGGGGGGGGGGGGGGGGGGGGGGGGGGGGGGGGGGGGGGGGGGGGGGGGGGGGGGGGGGGGGGGGGGGGGGGGGGGGGGGGGGGGGGGGGGGGGGGGGGGGGGGGGGGGGGGGGGGGGGGGGGGGGGGGGGGGGGGGGGGGGGGGGGGGGGGGGGGGGGGGGGGGGGGGGGGGGGGGGGGGGGGGGGGGGGGGGGGGGGGGGGGGGGGGGGGGGGGGGGGGGGGGGGGGGGGGGGGGGGGGGGGGGGGGGGGGGGGGGGGGGGGGGGGGGGGGGGGGGGGGGGGGGGGGGGGGGGGGGGGGGGGGGGGGGGGGGGGGGGGGGGGGGGGGGGGGGGGGGGGGGGGGGGGGGGGGGGGGGGGGGGGGGGGGGGGGGGGGGGGGGGGGGGGGGGGGGGGGGGGGGGGGGGGGGGGGGGGGGGGGGGGGGGGGGGGGGGGGGGGGGGGGGGGGGGGGGGGGGGGGGGGGGGGGGGGGGGGGGGGGGGGGGGGGGGGGGGGGGGGGGGGGGGGGGGGGGGGGGGGGGGGGGGGGGGGGGGGGGGGGGGGGGGGGGGGGGGGGGGGGGGGGGGGGGGGGGGGGGGGGGGGGGGGGGGGGGGGGGGGGGGGGGGGGGGGGGGGGGGGGGGGGGGGGGGGGGGGGGGGGGGGGGGGGGGGGGGGGGGGGGGGGGGGGGGGGGGGGGGGGGGGGGGGGGGGGGGGGGGGGGGGGGGGGGGGGGGGGGGGGGGGGGGGGGGGGGGGGGGGGGGGGGGGGGGGGGGGGGGGGGGGGGGGGGGGGGGGGGGGGGGGGGGGGGGGGGGGGGGGGGGGGGGGGGGGGGGGGGGGGGGGGGGGGGGGGGGGGGGGGGGGGGGGGGGGGGGGGGGGGGGGGGGTCACTTGGCCTTTCACGGTCTGGGGGCTTGATATGGTTGGACCCCTTAAAGGAGGAAGCCATAAGAGAAAGTATTTGCTGGTCATGGTGGATAAATTCACTAAGTGGATAGAGGCCAAACCAGTTAAAACGGCCGAAGCCGGGCCGGTGATTGAATTCATATCCGGTGTTGTGCATCGTTATGGTGTTCCACACAGCATCATCTCCGACAACGGGTCCAATTTCACAGCCGATGAGGTGAAAACCTGGTGTGCTAATCTGGGCATTAAACTCGATTACGCCTCTGTCTATCACCCGTAAACAAACGGTCAAGTCAAATGGGCCAATGGTCTTATCATGAGCGGCATTAAACCCAGATTAGTGCGGTCTTTGAAAGAATCAGACACACACTGGGTTGCGGAGCTCGACTCCGTACTCTGGGGGTTGCGGACCACGCCCAACCGCACTACTGGATATACACCTTTTTTCATGGTGTACGGCGCGGAGGCTGTATTACCCTGCGACATTATTCATGACTCACCTCGAGTGCGCCTGTACGAAGAGAGAGAGGCCGAGCTCGATCGGTAGGACAGCCTAGATGCCCTGGAGGAGGAGCGCGATGTTGCAAAAGTCCATTCAGCATTTTATCAACAACAGGCCCGCAGATATCAATGCTAAGAAGTACAGGCCAAGACTTATAATGTTGGTGAACTCGTTCTACGCTTGCCGGAGAAGAAAAAGGACAAACTCAAGCCCAAGTGGGAGGGTCCCTTCATCATTGACGAAGTTCTCACTGGAGGAGCGTACCGCCTGCGTGATGCGTCAGATAATCGCCTAGAGCCGAACCCCTGGAACGCGGCCAGACTCCGAAGATTCTATGCCTAGCGCCGAACTCTTTGTTCGTCTCCTTCTCCCTATTGTTTCCCTTGTTTTTTCCTCTCTTTTCGGTTTTTCTTTTTTTTAGCCTTAAAGCTTTCACGCGGCTAAACCGTGCACCCATGATGTACATATCCTCCAATATGTACGTCCATTGTACCTGGGGGCTTCTTGGACAGAAGTTTATTATTGTTATTTTCCGAGCATCACGCTCATCACATATGCGCGTTTTCCCCATATGTCCCTTTTCTTCTCCATTATATGCATCGATATGACTTAAGTTTTGGCCAAGCTGGGTTGCCTGGCTCCTGTGCTTATGCCCTACGTTCCCGTTAGTTCAGCTAGGGCATAAAGGGAGCACCTCTACGATTGTTACTGCCGGGTCATCCGGATGTGTACCTCAGACTGGATGAAGCCGAAAGCTAGCGTTCTTAAGGGAATATTCGGTCGGCGGACTAAAGATGTTTTTGCATTCACCCCATTGTGAACCCCCAGATGTTACGTACACTACGATTTTTTCAATCACAGTTCGGACATGCACATTAACGCATGTACACCCAGGGAAAGGAACCCTTAACGGAACTATTCTCTCTGGAAGATGTTTCTTACAATCACAATGTAATATAACATAGCTAGCCGGATACAACTTGTCTGTTCAAGCAACTATGACCCCTACGCCTAGTTTCCACGCATACCCCGGCCTATTTTGCCGCTCAGGTATTCGGAAACACTCCGCACCTTCGGGTCCAGAGGTCGAAGCGAAAAGGTCTGCCATGACAATCGTTTTACAATCCGGCTAGGGACAAATATGTCAAGGAAAGTACATAGTCACTTGGACTCAAAAATTTCCTCCTCTATACCGTCTAACAGGCTGTCTAACTTACAGTCCTGTTGGGAATATTTGGCGGCTACTTCGACTTGGTCATATACCAAATTAACGGGAATTTCTTTTCCATCTGACCCTAGAGGTCCGACCCGGGCCATATGATTCAGATCAAGCTTGGTATACCATGTTTTCACCATGGCCCAGGCTTCTCGTGCACCTTCCCGGCAGGCCGATATCTTCCATAATCGGAAACGCCGCCGCGCTCCCCTGAATAGCTGTATAAGCTCCTCCATCCTTCCTGGAGGGGAGGCGGATGGCCATAAGGCCTTGGCAACACTTCGCATCGCCTGCCGAGCTTGCTCGTGCATTTGCAACAGCTCTTCTAGCAGATCGCCTGAGAATTCGGACATCTCCTCTTCGGGACGACCAATCAGTATACCTACAAAAATAACTCTGTCAGTCCCTTTTATCTCTGAATTACACGAAAGTAAGTTTAACCACATACTAAATATGCCACCTCGAAGCCTCTTATTTTCCTTCACGGAGTCAGCCAGCTGGGCCCGCACATCTTTCAGTTCTTCTCCCTGACTCGTGTC
Source organism: Thinopyrum obtusiflorum (assembly GCA_036873465.1). Lineage (NCBI taxonomy): Eukaryota > Viridiplantae > Streptophyta > Magnoliopsida > Poales > Poaceae > Thinopyrum > Thinopyrum obtusiflorum. Next base: position 19,572 of record JAAAWM010009494.1, on the reverse strand, counting down.
AGCACATGTTCGCCCACGACCAGTAGTCTTTTGGCTTCTTGTTCTCCCGCTTGAGCGGCTTTCTGTTGCTCCGTCAGTTGATCTGATGATCCTGCCATGAGATGAGCAACAGTGTTAGCATTTCTTGTATATAATTATGTTTTCTCGATGGAGGGGAACATTACCAGGGGACGCCTTCTTGGATTTCTCCAGTTTGGCAGTAGCAGCAGTTAGCTGGGTCCGATACTTTTCTAGTTCTTGAGACAACAGGTTGTTCTTCTCCATAAGCACCTGGTTATACAATGATCCTTAAATCAGTTGTATCAACTGCTTCAAGTCTCGGGGGCTACTTGTATATAATTATCAGATTGGTATAATATAAACTTACCCGCATATCTTTCAAATGCTGGTCTGCGGCTCTGGTAAGCCCGTCTCGAGCAACTTGGATGTATGCATCCGCTGAGCTGAAGCCATCGAATGCCTCTTTTGTAAAACCAGGGTCGCGAAGAACGGCCCTCTGACGTTGATGACCCATGGCGCTCTCCACTTCCGAGTTTGTGACGGATGCGTCATCCGAATCCTCGGCCAAAGAACAATCCGGCATCACTCCCGTATCAGCCCTTGTCTTTATGGAAGGGTCTGGAACCTGGCTATTGGGAGTATGACCAGCAGTATCCCCGGATATAGTCCGGCGAACGCTTTTCCTGAGAAGGCACGAACGAAAAAGGTCACAGTTGGATGTGACTGCCAAGGGGCATATTTACGAAGCCATACCTATTCGATGAAGGCTCGGCCGGGCCTTCATTTGCCTTCCTCTTTGAAGGCTTGCCCGGCGTGGATGCCGCTCTCTCTGGAGTGGCCCCTGGTGCAACATGGCACGCCGAACGCCTTCCCTTTGGAGCACGAGACAGTGCGGTGGGTGAGGCAGAACAAGGAGGCTCTTTTGGAGGAGATGTCTCCTGATTACTTACGTGTAAGGCAGGGAGAAGACCGGGATAGTCGGCGGTGATGGCCACTTCCGTGCTGTCATAGCTCGCCTGGTAGAACACCCCATCCTCGAGCACCATGAATATGTCTGGATCCTCTTCGAATCCGGGGTCAAGGTCCCGGTTGTGGTCCTCTGGCTGTGGGGCGGGGCTGTGTAGCCCCTCTGTGATCTTTCGCCATTTCTGTTACAAATGGATGGATAAATGTTCATTAAAAGTGACTTAGGGAGTAGAACGAGTGGAGTAGCGGGGTCGGAACTTACCCAGCTAGGAGGATTGTACATTGAGAATCCATCTCTGCGCTTAATACGAATAAATTCCTCTTCCTCTCCTTTGAACAGCTCGGCTAATATTTTTGCCAAAGCGGCGGGGGTGTCCGGACCCTTCCGACCGCAGTGGGAGGCGTCATCTTCCCCATTATAGTGCCACATGAGAAGCCCTCTGTATTGGAGTGGCTGCACCCCTCGCACTATGGAAGTCGCCATTACCTCGACTATTGATAATCCGGACTGGGCAAGCGTCTTTATCTTGCTCATCAGTTGACGGACTTCCGCACTATCTTCCTCCTCGAAGCTCCGAGGGCGCCAGCTGTGCCGTTTCTTCAACGGGACACTTGTAAATTTGGGAAGACCCATTCGAACTGGGTCAGGAAGGGCGACGTCCTCGATATAGAACCATTCGGAAGGCCACTCTTCGGATGCCTTCTTCGGTGTGCCGGACAGGTATCCGGTCTCGGTGATATGCCATACCTCGGCTCCACCCAATTCAAATATTGATCCATCTTGGTTGCGGGGGACGAGGCAGAATAGCTTCCTCCACAATTCAAAATGGGCCTCGCAACCCAGGAATAGCTCGCAAAGAGCGATGTAACCTGCGATGTGCAGGATGGAGGCAGGGGTGAAGTTGTGCAGTTGAAGGCCATAATACTCCAGAAGCCCTCGGAGGGATGGATTGGAAATCTGACGCCTCTTAGCAAGTAGGGAACGAAGCACACTCGTTCCCCCCTGGATGGATTGGGGAAATTTTCAGCCTGAGCCCCGCCGTTGAAGGAAGTCAATCCTGCTCGAACGGGGACTAGATCCACGGGGGGGGGGGGGGGGGGGGGGAGAAATCCCTATGTTTGCAGCTTCACCAGCTGACCGTGGGATACGGAACATCTCTCCCAATCGCCTTTTTCTGGGCCATGGGGACGGGAGGAAGAGCTGGGAGCACTGGCCATGTTGGAGTGGTTTTTCCTAGCAAAGCTCTGAGGATTTTTCACGTGATGCGGAACGGATCTGAGATCCAATCCCTTTAAATAGACGCTTTTCTTACATGGCCGGGGTGTTATGTGCAAAAAATACCCAGACCTCTCGTATTCACTCGACACGTGGAAGCTGAAGCTATGGATGCACAGAAGCCGATGGGAACGACATTAAATGGAAGGCCGAATACAGCCCTTTGAAGTCTTCGGAGGAGGAACCCGCCTTGCAATGCCAAAGACAATCTTCGCGCCGGACACATCGTCATTGAAAGCCTGGTTCGGGGGCTACTGAGGGAGTCCTGAATTAAGGGGTCCTCGGGCGTCCGGCCTGTTGGGCATGGGCCGGACTGATGGGCTGTGAAGATACAAGACCGAAGACTCTCACCTGTGTCCGGATGGGACTCTCCTTGGCGTGGAAGGCAAGCTCGGCGCCCGGATATGAAGATTCCTTTCTCTGTAACCGACTTTGTACAACCCTAGTCCCCTCCGGTGTCTATATAAACCGGAGGGCTTAGTCCATAGGGACAAGAATCACAATCATAGTCATACAGGCTAGACTTCTAGGGTTTAGCCATTACGACCTCGTGGTAGATCAATTCTTGTAATACTCATATTCATCAAGATCAATCAAGCAGGAAGTAGGGTATTACCTCCATAGAGAGGGCCTGAACCTGGGTAAACATCGTGTCCCCCGTCTCCTGTTACCATCGACCTTAGACGCATAGTTCGGGACCCCCTACCCGAGATCCGCCGATTTTGACACCGACAAGTAGAACCTATTAAAGTTGAAGAAGAAATTACAACTTATAATGTTGATCCTATTGTTCCTACTGCTTATATTGAGAAACCACCTTTTCCTGTTAGAATAAAGGATCATGCTAAAGCTTCAACTGTGGTCAACAAAAGTTATATTAGAACACCTACACCCCCTGAGCAAATTAAAGTTGAACCTAGTATTGCTATGGTTAAAGATCTCTTGGTTGATAATATTGATGGGCATGCTATTTATTTCTTTGATGAAGCTGCTAGGATTGCTAAACCCGGTACTAAAGATAAACATAGAACTGTTGTTGGCATGCCTGTTGTTTCTGTTAAAATAGGAGATCATTGTTTTCATGGCTAATGTGATGTGGGTGCTAGTGTGAGTGCAATTCCTTATACCTTATATAAAGAAATTATGAATGATATTGCACCTGCTGAGATAGAAGATATTGATGTTACTATTAAGCTTGCTAATAGAGATACTATATCACCAATTGGGATTGTTAGAGATGTTGAAGTCTTGTGTGGGAAGATAAAATACCCTACTGATTTTCTTGTTCTTGCTCCCCACAAGATAATTTTTGTCCCATTATATTTGGTAGACCCTTCTTGAATACTGTTAATGATAAGATAGACTGCGAGAAAGATATTGTTACTGTTGGTTTAGGGGATATGTCTCATGATTTTAATTTCTCTAAATTCCGTAGACAACCCCATGATAAAGAATTGCCTAGTAAGGATGAAATTATTGGTCTTGCTTCTATTGCCGTGCCTCCTGCTGATCCTTTAGAACAATATTTGCTAGACCATGAAAATGATATGTTCATGAATGAAAGGAGGGAAATAGATGAAGTATTCTTTAATCAAGGACCTATTTTGAAACATAATTTGCCTATTGAAATCCTTGGGGATCCTCCTCCACCTAAGGGTGATCCCGTGTTTGAGCTTAAGCAACTACCTGATACTCTGAAATATGCTTATCTTGATGAAAAGAAGACATATCATGTTATTATTAGTGCTAACCTTTCAGAGCATGAGGAAAAGAAATTATTGAAAACTCTGAAGAAGCACCGTGCCGCTATTGGATATACTCTCGATGATCTTAAGGGCATTAGTCCCACTCTATGTCAGCACAAAATTAAATTGGAGAAAGATGCTAAACCAATTGTTGATCATCAACGACGGTTGAATCCTAAGATGAAAGAAGTGGTAAGAAATGAAATACTAAAGCTTCTGGAGGTAGGTATAATTTATCCTATTGCTGATAGTCAATGGGTAAGCCCTGTTCATTGTGTCCCTAAGAAAGGAGGTATCACTGTTGTTCCTAATGATAAGAATGAATTGATTCCTCAAAGAATTGATACAGGTTATAGAATGGCAATTGATTTTCGCAAATTAAATATAGCCACTAGAAAAGATCATTACCCTCTACCTTTTATTGATCAAATGCTAGAAAGATTATCCAAGCATACACATTTTTTCTTTCTAGATGGTTATTTTGGTTTCTCTCAAATACCTGTGTCAAAAGAGGATCAAGAGAAAACCATGTTTACTTGCCCTTTCGGTACCTTTGCTTATAGACATATGCCTTTTGGTTTATGCAATGCACCTGCTACCTTTCAAAGATGTATGACTGCTATATTCTCTGACTTTTGTGAAAAGATTGTTGAGGTTTTCATGGATGATTTCTCCGTTTACGGAACTTCTTTTGATGACTGCTTAAGCAACCTTGATAGAGTTTTGCAGAGATGTGAAGAAACCAATATTGTATTGAATTGGGAGAAGTGCCACTTTATGGTTAATGAAGGTATTGTCTTGGGGCATAAAATTTCTGAAAGAGGTATTGAAGTTGATAAAGCTAAAGTAGATGCTATTGAAAACATGTCGTGTCCTAAATATATTTAAGGTATAAGAAGTTTTCTTGGTCACCCTAGTTTCTATAGGAGGTTTATTAAAGACTTCTCTAAAATTTCTAGGCCTCTCACTAATCTCTTGCAAAAAGACGTTCCTTTTGTTTTTGATGATGATTGTGTAGAAGCCTTGATTTCTGCTCCTATTTTCAGCCACCTGATTGGAATTTACCCTTTGAAATTATGTGTGATGCTAGTGATTATGCTGTTGGTGCTGTTCTAGGACAAAGAGTTGATAAGAAATTAAATGTTATTCAGTATGCTAGTAAAACTCTAGACAGTGCCCAGAGAAATTATGCTACCACTGAAAAAGAATTTTTAGCAGTTGTATTTGCATGTGATAAGTTTAGACCTTATATTGTTGATTCCAAAGTAACTGTTCACACTGATCATGCTGCTATTAAATATCTTATGAAAAAAAAGATGCTAAACCTGGACTCATAAGATGGGTTCTCTTGCTACAAGAATTTGATTTGCATATTATTGATAGAAAAGGAGCTGAGAACCCCGTTGCAGACAATTTGTCTAGGTTAGTAAATGTTCTTGATGACCCACTACCTATTGATGATAGCTTTCCTGATGAACAATTAAATGTCATAAATGCTTCTCGTAATACTCCATGGTATGCTGATTATGCGAATTATATTGTTGCTAAATTTATACCACCTAGTTTCACATACCAGCAAAAGAAAAAGTTTTTCTATGATTTGAGACATTACTTTTGGGATGACCCACACCTTTATACAGAAGGAGTAGATGGTGTTATTAGACGTTGTGTACCTGAGCATGAATAGGGACAGATCCTACGCAAGTGCCACTCCGAGTCTTACGGAGGACACCACTCTGCAGATAGAACTGCACATAAGGTATTGCAATCCAGTTTCTCTTGGCCCACTATCTTTAAGGATGCCCGTAAGTTTGTCTTGTCTTGTCATGAATGCTAGAGAATCGGTAATATTAGTAGACGTCAGGAAATGCCTATGGACTATTCACTCATTATTGAACCATTTGATGTTTGGGGCTTTGATTATATGGGACCTTTTCCTTCCTCTAATGGGTATACACATATTTTAGTTGCTGTTGATTATGTTACTAAGTGGGTAGAAGCTATTCCAACTAGTAGTGTTGATCATAACACTTCTATTAAGATGCTTAAAGAAATTATTTTTTTGAGGTTTGGAGTCCCTAGATATTTAATGACTGATGGTGGTTCACATTTTATTCATGGTGCTTTCCGTAAAATGCTTGCTAAGTATGATGTTAACCATAGAATTGCATCTCCATATCACCCTCGTTCTAGTGGTCAAGTAGAATTGAGCAATAGAGAGATTAAATTAATTTTGCAAAAGACTATTAATAGATCTAGAAAGAATTGGTCTAAGAAACTTGATGATGCATTATGGGCTTATAGAACTGCTTATAAGAATCCTATGGGTATGTCTCCGTATAAAATGGTCTACGGAAAAGCATGTCATTTACCTCTTGGGCCATTAAAGAGCTCAATTATGATTTCAAACTTGCCGGTGAGAAGAGGTTATTTGACATTAGCTCACTTGGTGAATGGAGAACCCAAGCCTATGAGAATGCCAAATTGTTAAAAGAAAAAGTTAAAAGATGGCATGATAAAAGGATAAAAAAGCGTGAGTTTAATGTAGGTGATCATGTTTTGCTATACAACTCTCGTTTAAGATTTTTTGCAGGAAAGCTTCTCTCTAAATGGGAAGGCCCTTACATCATCAAGGAGGTCTATCGTTCCGGTGCCATAAAAATCAACAACGCCGAAGGTAAAAATCCGAAGGTGGTAAACGGTCAAAGACTCAAACATTATATCTTAGGTACTCTCATAAATGTTGAGACCAATATAATTGATACCGTAACACCGGAGGAGTACATAAGGGACACTTTCCAGAACGTTTTTTTACTCCAAAAAGGAATAAGTATGTGGTACGGTAAGTAAACCGACTCCAAAATGTTTCCAATGATAAATTTTCTCCATTTTGGAATATTTAAAAAATTAGGAAAATTAAAAGTAGTCCGAAAGAGACACGAGGCCACCACAAGGGTGGAGGGCGCGCCCTACCCCCTGGGCGCGCCCCCCGTCCTTGTGGCCACCTTATGTGCCCTCCGGACTCCGTTTTCTTGGACGATACTTCTTTTGGTCGGTAAAAATTCATTATATAATCTCCCGAAGGTTTTGACCACCGTACCACGCAAATATCTCCTGTTTTTGTTTCAAGCTGTTTTCTGCCAGAGTTTTCAAGGCCAGGCATCATGTCGCCCCCCTCCAACAACGCGGGCGATGATGCTTGGCTATTGAAGATAGAGATGAAGAGAGAAGAACTTGGGGAGATCAACGAGGGTGATAAGATCAAGAAGGCCGCGGAGGATCAAGTGCCGACAGCAGAAGAAGAAGACATCCTTCTACCTTACTACAATCATCTTACCCCTACTGAAATTGAAGCTTTCAAGATCATTGAAATTGTTTGTGTGCAAAACAAGTATCTCACTCATGAAAATATTCTGTTGCAAGAGCATATCACCGCACTCAAGGGCATTATTCGTAAATTGGAGCATCTCCTATGCTCGATGTTGGGCACTACTTCATCAACAACTCCATCATCACCACCTCCGAAGAAAGAGATCTAAATACATGGGTATGGGCAGTCCCCTTGACAACTGCCAAGCTTGGGGGAGGTGCCCCGGTATCGTATCATCACCACATCTTTATCTTTATCTTTTTCTTAATTCGATCCTTTTGGTTATATCTTGATCTAGTAGAATAAAGTTTTTAGTACGATCTAGCCTTGAGTTTTGCTTTATGTTCCCTCTATGTAATCGAGTCCTTGAGATATATAATAAAGAGTAGTTTTGAGTCGAGGGCTTTGCTTTCTTGCTATGATCTTGAGGGAATTAAATAAAAGAAAGAATAAATAGAAATAAAAAAGATCATATATTGATCTTATGGAGAGTAATGACTTCACATATAAAGAGTATGATGAGTAAAAGTTGTTGAGAGTTGACAAACTTAGTTTTGGTCATTGTTGCAATTAATAGGAAGTAATAAAGAAAGAGAGGCTTCACATATAAATATACTATCTTGGATATCTTTTGTAATTGTGAGCACTCATTAAAATATGACATGCTAAAAAGTTGATGTTGGACAAGGAAGACAACATAATAGGTTATGTTTTCTTATATCCGAATAGAAGTTATATTGTCATGGATCATCCAACATGGTGAGCTTGCCTTTCCCTCTCATGCTAGCCAAACTCTTTGCACCAAGTAGAGATACTACTTGTGCTTCCAAACATCCCTAAACCCAGTTTTGCCATGAGAGTCCACCATACCTACCTATGGATTGAGTAAGATCCTTCAAGTAAGTTGTCATCGATGCAAGCAAAAAAAATTGCTCTTTAAATATGTATGATCTATTAGTGTGAAGAAAATAAGCTTTATACGAACTTGTGATATGGAAGAAATAAAAGCGATGGACTGCATAATAAAGGTCCTTATCACAAGTGGCAATATAAAGTGACGTTCTTTTGCACTAAGATTTTGTACATCCAACCATAAAAGCGCATGACATCCTCTGCTTCCCTCTGCGAAGGGTCTATCTATTACTTTTATCTTCTATCCTGATACAAGAGTCATGGTGATCATCACCTTTCCTTTTTATACTTTTTCGTTTGGCAAGCACTATATGTTGGAGAGATCCAGATATATATATCCACTCGGATGTAGGTTATCATAAAGTATTATTGTTGACATTACCCTTGAGGTAAAAGGTTGGGAGGAGAAACTATAAGCCCCTATCTTTCTCTGTGTCTGATTGAAACTTTGTACCCATAAGTATCGCATGAGTGTTAGCAATTGTGAAAGATTATATGATAGTTGAGTATATGGACTTGCTGAAATGCTCTTATATTGACTCTTTTCGATGTTATGATGAATTGCAATTGCTTCAATGACTGAGATCATAGTTTGTTAGTTTTCAATAAAGTTTCTGATTCATACTTTACTTTGTGAACGAATTGTTACTTTAGCATAAGAAATTATATGGCATTATATGTTGTTGTTCTAAAGATAATCATGATGCCCTCTTGTCTGTATTTTATTCTTATCGACACCTCTATCTCTAAACATGTGGACATATTTATCGATATCGGCTTTCGCTTGAGGACAAACGAGGTCTATGCTTGGGAGAGTTGATATGTCCATTTTGCATCATGCTTTTATATTGATATTTATTGCATTATGGGCTGTTGTTACACATTATATCACAATACTTATGCCTTTTCTCTCTTATTTTATAAGGTTTACATGAAGAGGGAGAATGCCGGCAGCTGGAATTCTGGACTGGAAAAGGAGAAAATATTAGAGACCTATTTTGGACAACTCCAAAAGGCCTTAAACTTCACGGAGCATGTTTTTGGAATATCTAAAAAATATTGGGCGAAGAAAGAACCAGAGGGGGGCCACCATCCAGCCACAAGGGTGGAGGGCGCACCCTACCCCCTGGGCATGCCCCCCGACCTTGTGGGCTCCCTGGCAGGCCTCCGGTGCCCATCTTTGGCTATATGGTGTGTTTTGACCTGGAAAAAATTAGAAGGAAGCTTTCGGGACGAAGCGCCACCGTCTCGAGGCGGAACCTGGGCAGAACCAATCTAGGGCTCCGGCGGAGCTGTTCTGCCGGTGAAACATCCCTCCGGGAGGGGGAAATCATCGCCATCGTCATCACCATCGATACTCTCATCGAGAGGGGGTCAATGTCCATCAACATATTCACTAGCACCATCTCCTCTCAAACTCTAGTTCATCTCTTGTATTCGATCTTGGTCCCAAAACCTCAGATTGGTACCTGTGGGTTCCTAGTAGTGTTGATTACTCCTTGTAGTTGATGCTAGTTGGTTTATCCGGTGGAAGATTATATTTTCAGATCCTTAATGATAATTAATACTCCTCTGGGGGGGGGGGGGGGGGGGGGGGGGGGGGGGGGGGGGGGGGGGGGGGGGGGGGGGGGGGGGGGGGGGGGGGGGGGGGGGGGGGGGGGGGGGGGGGGGGGGGGGGGGGGGGGGGGGGGGGGGGGGGGGGGGGGGGGGGGGGGGGGGGGGGGGGGGGGGGGGGGGGGGGGGGGGGGGGGGGGGGGGGGGGGGGGGGGGGGGGGGGGGGGGGGGGGGGGGGGGGGGGGGGGGGGGGGGGGGGGGGGGGGGGGGGGGGGGGGGGGGGGGGGGGGGGGGGGGGGGGGGGGGGGGGGGGGGGGGGGGGGGGGGGGGGGGGGGGGGGGGGGGGGGGGGGGGGGGGGGGGGGGGGGGGGGGGGGGGGGGGGGGGGGGGGGGGGGGGGGGGGGGGGGGGGGGGGGGGGGGGGGGGGGGGGGGGGGGGGGGGGGGGGGGGGGGGGGGGGGGGGGGGGGGGGGGGGGGGGGGGGGGGGGGGGGGGGGGGGGGGGGGGGGGGGGGGGGGGGGGGGGGGGGGGGGGGGGGGGGGGGGGGGGGGGGGGGGGGGGGGGGGGGGGGGGGGGGGGGGGGGGGGGGGGGGGGGGGGGGGGGGGGGGGGGGGGGGGGGGGGGGGGGGGGGGGGGGGGGGGGGGGGGGGGGGGGGGGGGGGGGGGGGGGGGGGGGGGGGGGGGGGGGGGGGGGGGGGGGGGGGGGGGGGGGGGGGGGGGGGGGGGGGGGGGGGGGGGGGGGGGGGGGGGGGGGGGGGGGGGGGGGGGGGGGGGGGGGGGGGGGGGGGGGGGGGGGGGGGGGGGGGGGGGGGGGGGGGGGGGGGGGGGGGGGGGGGGGGGGGGGGGGGGGGGGGGGGGGGGGGGGGGGGGGGGGGGGGGGGGGGGGGGGGGGGGGGGGGGGGGGGGGGGGGGGGGGGGGGGGGGGGGGGGGGGGGGGGGGGGGGGGGGGGGGGGGGGGGGGGGGGGGGGGGGGGGGGGGGGGGGGGGGGGGGGGGGGGGGGGGGATAGCGGTCGATGTGTGGAGTAATAGTAGTAGATGCAGAATCGTTTCGGTCTACTTGACACGGACGTGATGCCTACATTCATGATCATTGCCTTAGATATCTTCATAACTTTGCGCTTTTCTATCAATTGCTCGGCAGTAATTTATTCACCCACCGTAATAATTTCTATCTTGAGAGAAGCCTCTAGTGAAACCTATGGCCCCCGGGTCTATTTTCCATCATATAAGTTTCCGATCTACAACTTTAGTTTCCTATTTACTTTCTTTGCAATCTTTTACTTTCCGTTCCATAAACCAAAAATACCAAAAATATTACTTTGCCGTTTATCCATCTCTATCAGATCTCAGGTTGCAAATCACCGCGAAGGGGTTGACAACCCCTTTATCGTGTTGGGTGCAAGTTGGTGTTTGTTTGTGCAGGTATTCGGTGGCTTGCGCGTTGTCTCCTACTAGATTGATACCTTGGTTCTCAAAACTGAGGGAAATACTTACTCTACTTTGCTGCATCACCCTTTCCTCTTCAAGGGAAAAACCAACGCAAGCTCAAGAGGTAGCAGTCACCTACTACGTGTTATGATCCGGCAACCCCGGAGTGACAATAGTTGGGACCACTCCTGGTGATGACCGTAGTTTGAGGAGTTCATGTATTCACCGTGTGTTAATGCTTTGTTCCGATTCTCTATTAAAAGGAGGCCTTAATATCCCTTAGTTTCCAATTGGACCCCACTGCCACGGGAGGGTAGGACAAAAGATGTTATGCAAGTTCTTTCCATAAGCACGTATTACTATTTACGGAATACATGCCTACATTATATTTATGAACTGGAGCTAGTGCCGTATCGCCCTAGGTTGTGACTGTCACATGATAAATATCATCCAACAAATTACTGATCCAATGCCTACGAATTTATCTTATATTGTACTTGCTAAGTTACTACTACTATCGCTACTGCTGCACTTGCTACACAAATACCGCTATCACTGTTACTGTTACTATTGCTGCTGTCACTATTATCAAAACTATCATATTACTTTGCTACTGATCACGTTGCTGCAGATAATTAATCTCCCAGTGTGGTTGAATTGATAACTCAGCTGCTAATACTTGCAAGTATTCTTTGGCTCCCCTTGTGTCAAATCTATAAATTTGGGTTGAATACTCTACCCTCAAAAACTGTTGTGATCCCATATACTTGTGGGTTATCACTCAACTGTAATTTATTTACCCATCGTATGTTTTCTTTCAAGAGAGAAGCCTCTAGTGAAACCTAAGGCCCCCGGGTCTATTTTCCATCATATATTTTCAGATCTATAAACCAAAAAACCCAAAAATACCTTGCTGCAATTTATTTATATTTACTTTAGGTTGCTCTTTTATTTATATTTTATACTTATCTCTGTTAGATCTCACTCTTGTTCGTGACCGTGAAGGGATTGACAACCCCTTTTTTGTGTTGTGTGCAAGTGTTTGTTAGTTTGTGCAGGTGCATATATTGGAGACTTGCTTGTGCGTCCTACTGGATTGATACCTTGGTTCTTAACTGAGGGAAATACTTATCTCTACTTTGCTGCATCACCCTTTCCTCTTCAAGGGAAAAATCAACGCAAGCTCAAGAAGTAGCAGGAAGAATTTCTGGCGCCATTATCGGGGAGGTTCTACATCAAGCCTACCAAGTACCCATCATAAACTCTCATCTCTTGCACTTACATTATTTTCCATTTGCCTCTCGTTTTCTTCTCCCCCACTTCTAAAACATTTTCAGAAAAATACAAAAGTATTGCCTTTTTATTCGCCTTCTTTGGTTCATCTTTTCATTTGCTTTTAGTTTGCTCGTGTGCTAGATTGGTTTCTTGCCATCATGTTTGAATTTGGGGAGATCATCATTGAAAAAGATAGTAATAATCATGAGGGAAACTTTGATGAATTTGCTAATAATGATCCTCATGAAGAACCTACTATCATGCATACTAAAAAACTCCGCATGGATAGCGGTAATATTATTGGAAAAGGTGTTATCCAAGATTTCTTTACTTGTGCCGATACGATACCCATGCTGGGAGGGTCAATCCTTAATAAAACTAATAGCCTTGCGATGCAATATCTTTGCTTGTAATTGAACTTGAAAGACAATTTGCTCACATGCATCCGTGTATACAAAGGGTTTTCCTAGAATTCTCTAATTTTCATCACCCTTCCGTTAAACGTATTGCCACCATATTTCTAGCTCATGAATTTAGGTTTATTTTAGAAGAAGCATGTGAAATATTTGCTCATTATAATATCAATAGTGGTTGTCCTCCCATAGAGGAGATCCATTTTAATCAAGAAGAAATAATGAGATTGCAATCTCCGGATTATGCTGCTTATAATGAAAACTTAAGAAAGAAAGTTCCTCCCAGTGTTTTGGTTGATAAGAGTTCTGAACACAATGACAATTTTGCTATACAAAATAACGGATTTGGGTTTGTGCTAAGAGATAAACTTAGAGAATTCACTCAAAGGAATGTTTATAATGAAGAAATAATTATCAAGTACAAAGGGCCGAAGGAGGATCCTATTCCTCCCATACTTGATCTTATAGATCCTTACCCTATTAAATTTAGCCCCTTTGATTACTTTTTCTTGCCACAAAGAAAGCTTGCTGCCGAGAGGAGGGAGTATGAGATGATCAAGGATGATCTCCCTCACTTCTATTTCAATGATTAAGATCTATGTTTTACGCCTAGCTAGGGGCGTTAAACAATAGCGCTTGTTCGGAGGCAACCCAATTTTTATTTTCATATTTTTTTTTTGTTCTGTTTTTCAATAAATACACATTATTACCTCTGTAGTAATTGTGTTTTGGTGTTTTAATTAGTGTTTGAGCCAAGTAAGACCTTTCGGATGGTCTATGGTGATAGTTGATACGTCTCCAATGTATCTATAATTTTTCATTGTTCCATGCTATTATATTATCTGTTTTGGATGTTTAATGGGCTTTAATATACCTTTTTATATTATTTTTGGGACTAACCTATTAACCGGAGGCCCAGTGCAAATTGCTGTTTTTTTACCTATTTCAGTGTTTCGCAGAAAAGGAATATCAAACGGAATCCAAACGGAATGAAACCTTCGCGAGGATCGTTTTTGGAACAAACGCAATCCATGAGACTTGGAGTGGACGTCAAGGAAGCAACGAGGCGGCCACGAGGTAGGAGGGCGCGCCCAGGGGGGTAGGCGTGCCCCCCACCCTCGTGGGCCCCTCGCAGCTCCACCGACCTACTTCTTTCGCCTATATATACTCTTATACCCTGAAAACATCCAGGGGAGCCACGAAACACTTGGGGGGGGGGGGGGGGGGGGGGGGGGGGGGGGGGGGGGGGGGGGGGGGGGGGGGGGGGGGGGGGGGGGGGGGGGGGGGGGGGGGGGGGGGGGGGGGGGGGGGGGGGGGGGGGGGGGGGGGGGGGGGGGGGGGGGGGGGGGGGGGGGGGGGGGGGGGGGGGGGGGGGGGGGGGGGGGGGGGGGGGGGGGGGGGGGGGGGGGGGGGGGGGGGGGGGGGGGGGGGGGGGGGGGGGGGGGGGGGGGGGGGGGGGGGGGGGGGGGGGGGGGGGGGGGGGGGGGGGGGGGGGGGGGGGGGGGGGGGGGGGGGGGGGGGGGGGGGGGGGGGGGGGGGGGGGGGGGGGGGGGGGGGGGGGGGGGGGGGGGGGGGGGGGGGGGGGGGGGGGGGGGGGGGGGGGGGGGGGGGGGGGGGGGGGGGGGGGGGGGGGGGGGGGGGGGGGGGGGGGGGGGGGGGGGGGGGGGGGGGGGGGGGGGGGGGGGGGGGGGGGGGGGGGGGGGGGGGGGGGGGGGGGGGGGGGGGGGGGGGGGGGGGGGGGGGGGGGGGGGGGGGGGGGGGGGGGGGGGGGGGGGGGGGGGGGGGGGGGGGGGGGGGGGGGGGGGGGGGGGGGGGGGGGGGGGGGGGGGGGGGGGGGGGGGGGGGGGGGGGGGGGGGGGGGGGGGGGGGGGGGGGGGGGGGGGGGGGGGGGGGGGGGGGGGGGGGGGGGGGGGGGGGGGGGGGGGGGGGGGGGGGGGGGGGGGGGGGGGGGGGGGGGGGGGGGGGGGGGGGGGGGGGGGGGGGGGGGGGGGGGGGGGGGGGGGGGGGGGGGGGGGGGGGGGGGGGGGGGGGGGGGGGGGGGGGGGGGGGGGGGGGGGGGGGGGGGGGGGGGGGCGGTTTTGGATCCGATAACCCGTTAACAGCCCCGACCAATGGGGATTTTCCATGTGTAAAATCATCATTGGCTGGAGGAAACATGTGTCGGCTCACCGTTGGGACAGATGTCATCCACTCATTGGACACAAAGCGCCTATGATACGTCGACACGTGGCACGGCCCAACAGAGGCCCATTCTTGTGAAAAGGCCGGCCCATTTGACTTGGTCAAAAGGTGGCGGGCCGGCCAACAGCAAGCCTGTGAACGGCATGTTCGCATATAGCCCATTTACAGCCCGCTAACCCAGGGCCCGTTTACGGCCTATCCGAATTAGGCCCAGTAGCGTCATCTGGGCCGCCCAATATAATTCCAGCCCGTTTTAACTTCCGGCCCATGTATGGCCCATGACGTCTTTTGGCCCATATGAGGCCCTTATTACTCTCAGCCCATTAATGGCCCATGGTAAAACTGGCCCGTAATGAACAGTGTATCACTTTATACCCATTAACGGCACGTGGTGAAACTGGGCCATAATGAACAGTGTATCACTTTATACCCATTAACGGCCCATTATTCCGTTGGGCCGTTTCCAGCCCATGTTATCTTTCGGCCTTCTCGGGGCCCATTTATTCTTGGGATCATTTCCACATTCGTTTACTTACGGCCCGTTACTGTCATTTTCTGCTTGTGGGCCAAATTCAGCCCGTGGTTACAGTCGGCCCGTTTGTGGCCTGATAATACGTTGGGCCGTTTTCATGTCAAAAAAAAACCCGTTGGGCTGTTTTCATAGAGTTATCAAATACGGCCTATTAACGGCCCGTTATTGTCCATGAATAGTATGGCCCATAATTGGCGAAATGATGATACGCCCCGTAGAAGGCCCATGGATCCTACGGCCTGTAAAAGGCCCATGAATCGTACGGCCCGTAGAAGGCCCATGGATCCTATGGCCCGTATAGAAGGCCAATGGATCCTATGGCCCGTAGAAGGCCCATGGATCATACGGCCCACAGGAGGCCCATGGTTACAACAGTCCGCGTGTTGCCATGATTATTCTGGCCTAGTTTCCAAAGATAGGTTATTGTGGCCACTAGAAAAACACAGAAAAAGAACTGCAGTGACTACAAGCAAACAACTAAACAAGACAATAAGGAAATAAATAAGCAAGCAATTAATGCTAGCCTATTACTGCTATTACAAATATTACATCCACTGGGCATCAAAGTTCGCCACCAGTGCAAATATAGGGAACAAAGCAGCATATTACATACACTGGCCGTCAAAATTGGCCACCAGTGCAAATAAACACGGCAGCAAAACAAGAGCATAACTGAAACAACTTCAGAAGAGCTCAAGAAACGTGGTATCCACCATGCTGGCAATAAGCTTAGCAAGCTTATTAGCTTTGTCCTGTTTGGCGCTAAAATCCTCCAACGCTTGCTGTTGCACCAGAAAGTATGCATCTAAATGCTCCAGGGACTTCCGCAGTCCTTCCGCTTCTTGTCGCAGCATAGATGATCGATGTCTTTCAGCTTGTAGTTGAGACTCAAGAAACCGAACTGATTCAGACAGTGAGTTTGAATAGCTTGTGCAAGCGGTAGTGGCCAGTAACTCCAACACTAAACCAAGACAGGACTTTGGGGTTGTCTCACTGTCTTCGAGATAGTCTTCCTTAGCTGTTTTATCAGCTTTGTTGGAGACCAACAAGGATGTGTCACTATCCTGAACCTTATCTGCATTACTTCCTTTACCATTGCTTAATAAGGCACTCTTCCCCAATATTCTGTCAGCATTCTAAAAGAAGAAACAAGCAGACACATAACAGTTTAGCATGTACTAGTATATGAAACTCATTTCGGTGAACCAGTTCATTAGTAAGGTGGACAGGATTAAACTACCAAGTCTTCTATTGCCAAGTACTAGTACATAATAAAAGCATCAAACAAACATATATCTATGTCCTATGGTCACGGCATTGTCTTGCCAAATCAAAATAGAGACACGGTTCAAATCATATCAGTTCAAGACAAAGCAGCAGTGAAAGAATACAAAGCGTGGGAAACTACATGGCATAACAAGATTTTAGATGGGTACCACGGGTCTACATGTACAACAACACTATTTGCTTTGTTGTGATGCTAGTAATGTGCATGATATGAGAAGTCAACTGTATACACAATTGAAATTGAAATCAACAGAGCTATTGATAAGAGCAAGCCTATTAAAGAAACATGCGTGAACATACCTGCTGTGCCATTGGAGTTTCGATTAGATCCTTCAATTTAAAAATAAGTTTGTATGAGTAAATACAGTGATACAAGAGCAAAGAGTATGCACGATAGCAATCATAGTTAAAGAAGGCGCGCCTAGGCTCTAGGCGTTGGCGAAACGCATTGCGCATAACTACGCTTAATCTGTGCATAACTGCGCATAAGCATGCGCTTTGATCAGTAAAGCGCAAGGCGGTGGCAAAACGCACAATTAATGCCTAGCGCTTTTTGGAACTATGATAGCAATGGAATCTTAAATTAGAACAGTTGTTCTTCAGGTTTAGGCACTTGTTCTACATGAACAGAGTACAGTAAGACGCAAGAATATAGTACTTAAAAATAGAAAATGAGCTCATAGACCTTACCACATTCTTGGTTCGGGACCAGTACTGAAGAAGGCGTTCCCAGTCATCGTCCAGTAAATGTGTCTCAGGAGAACGTAAGGGAATTTGATGAGTTTCTTTACCGGTGAAGTACGTTTTCTTCAGGTAATTCCGATACTGCCACCAAGCATTCTTGAAGATAGCAGAGGTATTAGCACAGGTTACCTCATCCTGAGTTTCCAAATCGGTCCTTCTCTATAGAGAAAAATGGGAAAATTTGTTGTATTATAACCATCATGGAGGTAGGATGTATGGGACAAAGCAAAGGAATTGCCATGAATAACATTACTTACACATAACTCCTGGACAAACACCTGCAACTGGCATTTTCCTTCATCTTCAGTATAATATTTCCAAGATGGGAAGATACGCACATACGATTTAACAACATCAAATGCGATAGATGCTAAACTACGACTGGCTGGTTGTGCTTCCTCCACAAGAATAGGCGTACTAACTGGTGGAGTTGGGGTTCGCCGTGATAGTACTGGCCCTTTGGGCACTGGAGCTGCCTTACTAACTGCTCTTGTTTGGGAGCTCTGTGGTGGAGATGGTGCTGTGTCAACAGGAACTGGGTTACTATCGGCTGGGGTTGGGGTTAGATTGGGTGAAGCTGGTTCTCTGTCCATCACAGTAGGGGTACAATCTGCGAGAGTTTGGGTTTGTGGTAGGGCTGGTTCTTGTGCATGTACAACCGGGGTGCTATCTCCACCAAGAGGTAGCACTGTTTTATTTGAAGACCGTGTTTTTATTCCGCTAGATACTGGCATCACCCGCTCCAATTCAAATGGCTGATAAACAGGAAACATAGTTGAATGTACAGACATTGTATGAGAGACAGATGCAATAGATAGTGTGGAAAAAAGAGGACATGAAATAGTTGACATGTATATTGTTTAACTAAAACGGATAGCATGACATAATTTCACATATATGATGTCTATCTAAACTGGATAGCATAGCATAACATAATTCAAAGATATGATGAATAACTAAAACGCCGTGCCAAGTTAGAGCATACACCTCAGTGGCCCCCCCCCCCCCCCCCCCCCCCCCCCCCCCCCCCCCCCCCCCCCCCCCCCCCCCCCCCCCCCCCCCCCCCCCCCCCCCCCCCCCCCCCCCTGTTCAGCATGACTGTGTACAATATCTGACATGCATACGAAAAAAATATGGTGCGATTATGTAAGGAGAGCATGCAGAAATTTAGAGTGATGGTAACAACCAGTGGATGGATCCAAAAATAATGATAGCAGGCTGATGATTGCTTTAATTTAATAAAAAGACAGATGATGATTGCTTTACTATTTGGGCAAGCTATCATTCAAATATATGATGCCTGGTTAAACAGGATGGCATTGCACATTTCACATATATTATGGCTGGCTAAAAGACCCCCCCCCCCCCCCCCCCCCCCCCCCCCCCCCCCCCCCCGATATGTGCCCCACAACTAATTTAGAACTCAAGTTTGAACATTAATTTGGACCTGACTTGGAGTCCAAGAGGTGAATAGGACGATAAAGTAGCAGGTAATTTTAAGCTATGCATAACATAAGCAGAATCAAAAGAGTGCGACCTCTCTTGTGGACCCGTGTACTCCTCAGGTTCATCTGCTGAGTCGATGATGGTGATGATGTTGCGGTGGGTGCCGGCGACAGGGAAGGAGATCTGAGGCGGCGAAAGACGGTCAGGAGTCGTGATATCTGGTTTGGTGGATGTTTCTGTCGATGGAGCGCCTTAGGTGAGGTGGACGACGTGGCGGCAGGAGCAGGACAAACCACACAAAGTTCCCTTCGACACCTACCTGTAGCTGAAGTAATTCTGTAAGGGCTCATTTGGCTTGCATGATTCTAAAAACACAGGGATAGGAAAAAAACCGGAATAGGATAGGAATGCACATGGTAAACAGAGCATTTGTAAACACAGGA
>JAAAWM010009493.1:0-24112 GCA_036873465.1 Thinopyrum obtusiflorum | reverse complement strand
AGAAATATGGATTTTCCCCATAACTATTTGCATCACGGGCAAACCCGGAAAAAGACCCAAAAAAACCGTAGAGACCACTCCGGCATTTTGGCCACCATGGCTCTGCGGCAAAACAAGACAGGACTAAAATTTAATATAGTTATGTACTAGATGCAGTTTTACACATCATTCTACTACTTGCACGTAAGATGGTCGGCCACCAATTCAACTTATTTCCCTGTTCCAACAGCAAGGGCAACAACAACAGATTGACCAAATTACCTGATATCTAAAGAAAAGTAATGAGGCTTGTGCGTAATCTAGTGGGCGGATGGGTACTTTAGCGTACACTATAAACCAAGTATTTAGCCATATCACCTCGAAAGCTCCGCATACCACTACCTTGCACCAAATTTTGCGACTTCTTCTCCTTGCCAGACAAATTTGCCGTCTTATTCTACTGTTCTGCACACGAGGACATGTGTCTCCATGATACTGACGTCCATTTGTACAGTCATCTAACAGTTCGTGTGCACTAGCACAGCTTTTGCCTTGAGTCAGGGTATTCCAAGGATAAGCATCTTCTGTTTTTCTTTTTCCTTTTGAATTTTGACAGCCAGGATATGCTGCTAGCTTCTAGAGCGAAATCTCAGTGGGATGTGGTGGTTGGTGTTGTACGTACAGCAGGTGAAAACTGGACGCATGATGATGCATCCAACGCCATGCGCTGGGCTTTGGGCTTTTGCCCTCCACCGCACAGTAAAGCCAAGAGATGCAGACAGCTCACATGAGATGCGCACGCTGGCCCAAGAGCCTAGGTCAGGGCGTTAGACACCGGCCACAGTCCATCATCTGGCTGTGTTTAGGTTTCCAAACTCCAACGTAAAATGGATTGGTTTGCATGGCGGAAGATGTGTGTTCCAAAAGATAGAGATGGTATGGTTTTCATGATATTCATAGTTTTAATTTGGCGATGCTCGCAACACAATGTTGGAGATTGATTGACAACTATGAGTCCTTATGTTCCAGAGTGCTTCGATAAAAATATTACCCTTCTGGAGATATTCTCAACTGTGAGTTAAAGAAAGGTTCTTCTTATGTCTGGCAGAGTATATGGGCAGGAATTCAAACCTTTAGAAAAGGGAGTATCTCGCGAGTTGGGAATGGCTTGAAAATTATCATATGGGATGATTGTTGGATCCCTAGTAGCCAATCCAGGAAGGGTCACACCAGATATCCACCAATGCCTCCCAACAATTGTTATTAATCCATGGCTGCCTCCCCCCCCCCCCCCCCCCCCCCCCCCCCCCCCCCCCCCCCCCCCCCCCCCCCCCCCCCCCCCCCCCCCCCCCCCCCCCCCCCCCCCCCCCCCCCCCCCCCCCCCCCCCCCCCCCCCCCCCCCCCCCCCCCCCCCCCCCCCCCCCCCCCCCCCCCCCCCCCCCCCCCCCCCCCCCCCCCCCCCCCCCCCCCCCCCCCCCCCCCCCCCCCCCCCCCCCCCCCCCCCCCCCCCCCCCCCCCCCCCCCCCCCCCCCCCCCCCCCCCCCCCCCCCCCCCCCCCCCCCCCCCCCCCCCCCCCCCCCCCCCCCCCCCCCCCCCCCCCCCCCCCCCCCCCCCCCCCCCCCCCCCCCCCCCCCCCCCCCCCCCCCCCCCCCCCCCCCCCCCCCCCCCCCCCCCCCCCCCCCCCCCCCCCCCCCCCCCCCCCCCCCCCCCCCCCCCCCCCCCCCCCCCCCCCCCCCCCCCCCCCCCCCCCCCCCCCCCCCCCCCCCCCCCCCCCCCCCCCCCCCCCCCCCCCCCCCCCCCCCCCCCCCCCCCCCCCCCCCCCCCCCCCCCCCCCCCCCCCCCCCCCCCCCCCCCCCCCCCCCCCCCCGATGAGGTGGTTCGGCTTGCGCTGGTGCGAACCCTATCGAATGCCTTTCCAGTGACTGCACGATGGAAAAGAAAATCATATGCGAGTGTTAAATTAGGATATGCTAAATAACTTGTAAGATCATCCTTTACCTGTCTCCCGCCGGTGGTATGACAGGACGGCGGTCAGCAGGCGTGCGGTTCAGGACCATCGTCGGACCACGCCAGGAGTGCTTGCCCTTGGCTGTGCTGCTGGAGGCAGACCCCGAGTCGTTCTCACCCAACTCGTCCCCCTCCTTGGAAGCGAACTCATCATGGGATGGATCTGGTGTCGCCTCGTCGTCCTCGGTAGTGTGGTCCTCGGTGCTAGAGGGTATCGAACCAGCCGAGGAAGAGGGGTCACCATCGCAGGCACTAATCCGCACTACTCTTCGGAATTGCTTCACGCCTAACTCAGAATTTAGTTAAAAAAGAAATAGTTAAACTAGCAATGAATAATTAGTGTTCACAACCCAGACCACCGACCATTTTTAGATGTAAAACTGAAATTTCTAGAATCTAGCAAATTAATATAGCATATTACCCTATGCAATCTAGTGAATTACCCTATGAATATAGCATATTACCCTATGAAATTTCTAGAATCCAGATACGTTTCATGCATTTTTAGAAACGTTACAATTGCATCTGGGAAGATATTTCATACAGTTTCAAATGCACATATTTTCGTTATTGGTTCTGTCTTGTTTCTGAAATGATTCAATTACATTTTAATATCAATTTCATACAACTTCAAATGCATTTCAAATGCACTTATTTCAGTCTTGTATCACTCCATTTTAGTTTCAAAATAATTTATAGACATTGCATTTCAGAAATGATTCGATTCCCCCCCCCCCCCCCCCCCCCCCCCCCCCCCCCCCCCCCCCCCCCCCCCCCCCCCCCCCCCCCCCCCCCCCCCCCCCCCCCCCCCCCCCCCCCCCCCCCCCCCCCCCCCCCCCCCCCCCCCCCCCCCCCCCCCCCCCCCCCCCCCCCCCCCCCCCCCCCCCCCCCCCCCCCCCCCCCCCCCCCCCCCCCCCCCCCCCCCCCCCCCCCCCCCCCCCCCCCCCCCCCCCCCCCCCCCCCCCCCCCCCCCCCCCCCCCCCCCCCCCCCCCCCCCCCCCCCCCCCCCCCCCCCCCCCCCCCCCCCCCCCCCCCCCCCCCCCCCCCCCCCCCCCCCCCCCCCCCCCCCAATTTGCTAGATTCTGGAAATGTTTATAAAAATGTAGACCAGAGAAAGAGGGGGGGAGGAGGCAGTGCTGGCTGGCAGTGGCAGCAGGAGGAGGTGCCGGCTGGCGGATTACGGCGATGGAAGATGGCGACGGTGGCGGCCGTGGCGATTGCAGCGGTGGTGGGTGGCAGAGAGAGAAGTGAGAGAGAAAGAGAAAGGGGATCGAGCGGTTTAATCTATGTTAGGATGCTTTTATGAGAGTCTTATGTCGGGCTCTCAGAAAAGCATGCCAGATCTAGGGCTAGGACCTTTTTCGAGAGCCCGATAAATGAGTCTCGTAATTCATGGTATTTTCCGAGAGCCGTTTCTCTGGCTCTCAGCCAATGCAGATGACATCATGCATTGTCCTCTTTGCTTTTTGTTTGTTTGTCCCTAGATGTGGTCTTTGGTTCCATATCATTTTGTGCCAGATATTTCAAGATACCATATCCTTTTGTTAATTGGCGAGATTTTTTGCAAATCCCAAGTTCTCTCCACTAAAAGGGTAAAAATGGAAACAATGATCAAAACTAAGACATATAAATAGAAATTCTCACCATGTTCAACCCCCTTTCCAAGCCCGTCAAAGGGTTAGACAAGGTGAGCCCATGGATCGGTGTTTCGTCCGAGACCGCGCGAGGGAGGGTCGGAAAACGTCCCCCACTTGGATGTGGCCCTAATATATGTATACAAGGGTGGAGTGATGTTAAAATATCCAATAAACAACTTTGATGTGGCACTTAGTTCACAAACAGGACTATCCGACGTGAAGGTTTAGGACTTAGAGTGCGAGTCTTGCACTTCGAGTAGGTGGGAGGGAATCTTTTGAGAACTTAGGGTCAAATTTGGTTTTAAATGCCACTATGACCTACCCTAACACAAACAAAGAGAAATTCACCATGGCCAACCCCCCTTCGAAGCCGGTCAAAGGGGTAGACCAGGCGGGCCCACAGATCGGTGTTTCGTCTGAGACCACACAAGGGAGGGTCAGAAAATCTCCCACGCTTGGATGTGGCCCTAATATATGTACACAAGGGAGGTGTGATGTTAAAATATCCATTACACAACTTTGATATGGCACATGCTTCACAAACAGGACAAACCAGAACGAAGGTTCAGGACTTAGAGTGCGAGTCCCGCACTTTGAGGCGACGGGAGGGAAACTTATTATAGCATGCCTTCTCAAATTTGGTTTGACAAGTCACTATGACCTACCCTAATACAAAGAAAGAGAAATTCACAATGTTCAACCCCCTTTTGTAGCCAGTCAAAGGGGTAGACCAGGCAGGCCCATGGGTCGGCGTTTCGTCCGAGACTGGGCGAGGGAGGGTCGGAAAACATCCCCCACTGGGATGTGGCCCTAATATATGTATACAATGGTGGTCTGATGTTAAAATATCCAATACACAACTTTGATGTGGCACCTGCTTCACAAACAGGACTATCCGGCACGAAGGTTCCAGATATAGAGTGTGAGTCCCACACTTCAAGGCGATGGAAGGGAATCTGGTGAAGCCATTGGTTCAAATTTGTTTTGACATGTCCCTATGACCTACCCTAATATAATCAAAGAGAAATTCACCATGGTTAACCCTCTTTCAAAGCCAGTCAAAGGGGTAGACCAAGCGGGCCGACGGATCTGCGTTTCGTCTGAGATCGCGCCAGGGAGGGTCAAAAAACCTCCCCCACTTGGATGTGGCCCTAATATATGTATACAAGGGTGGTGTGATGTTAAAATATCCAATACACAACTTTGATCTGGTACTTGCTTCACAAACCGGACAATCCTGCATGAAGGTTCATTACTTATAGTGTGAGTCCCGCACTTCGAGGCGACAGGAGGGAATCTTGTGAAGACATGTGCTCAATCTTGGTTTAACATGTCATTATGACCTACCCTAACACAAACAAAGAGGAATTCACCATGGTCTACCCCCTCTCGAGGCCAGTTAAAGCCGTAGACCAAGCGGGCCCTAATGGCTCTCTTAAACTGGGTAAACTTTTGACCTCATACCAAGCAAATAAAAATTAAAATATAATGGTAGGGTGCTTTGCAAACATAAAAGAAACTAAGAAGATGAAAAAAAGAAACAAATATTACCGAGTTTACGAAATACAGCTCTCGGAAAAGGTGTGTGATGTCTACTACGCAACTTTATTTTTGTAGACTCGTGTTGGGCCTCCAAGCGCAGAGTTTTGTAGGACAGTAGCAATTTTCCCTCAAGTGGATGACCTAAGGTTTATCAATCTGTGGGAGGCGTAGGATGAAGATGATCTCTCTCAAATAACCCTGCAACCAAATACAAGAAATCTCTTGTGTCCCCAACACACCCAATACAATGGCAAATTGTATAGGTGCACTAGTTCGGTGAAGAGATGGTGATAAAAGTGTAATATGGATGGTTGAAATATATTTTTATAATCTGAATAAATAAAAAACAGCAAGGTAGCAAGTGACAAAAGTGAGCACAAACGGTATTGCAATGCTTGAAAACAAGGCCTAGGGTCCGTACTTTCGCTAGTGCAATCTCTGAACAATGCTAATATAATTGGATCATATAACCATCCCTCAACGTGCGATGAAGAATCACTCCAAAATTCCTATCTAGCCGAGAACATAAGAATAAATTGTTTGTAGGGTACAAAAACACCTCAAAGCAATTCTTTCCGATCGATCTATCCAAGAGTTCGTACTAAAATAACACCAAAGCAAATTCAGATTCATAATGATCAATCCAACACAAAGAACCTCAAAGTGTGCCCCAAGATTTCTACCGAAGAAACAAAGACAAGAACGTGCATCAACCCCTATGCATAGATTACCCCAATGTCATCTCAGGAATCCGCGAGTTGAGTGCCAAAACATATATCAAGTGAATAAATATAATACCCCATTGTCACCACGGGTATTCGTATGCAAGACATATATCAAGTGCTCTCAAATCCATAAAATTATTCAATCCGATAAAACGAAATCTCAAAGGGAAAACTCAATTCATCACAACAAGATAGAGAGGGGGAAACACCATATGATCCGACTATATTAACAAAGCCCGCGATACATCAAGATTGTGCATCTCAAGAACACGAGAGAGAGAGAGAGAGAGAGAGAGAGATTAAACAAATAGCTACTGGTACAAACCCTCAGCCCTGAGGGTGGACTACTCCCTCCTCATCATGGTGGCCGCCGGGATGATGAAGATGGCCACCGGAGATGATTTCCCCCTCCGGCAGGGTGCCGGAATGGGGTCTAGATTGGTTTTTCATGGCTACAGAGGCTTGCGGTGGCGGAACTTCAGATCTAGGGTCTCCCCGAGGGTTTTTGGAATATTAGACGATTTATAGTGCGAAGTGGGGGTACGGGAGGCCACCGAGGTGAGCACAACCCACCGGGGCGCGCCCGGGGGCTCAGGCGCGCCCTGGTGGGTTGTGCCCCCCTCGGGGCACCCCCCAGGTGCTGCTCTGGCCCATTGGATGTCTTCTGGTCCATAAAAAATCCACAAAAAGTTTCGCGGTGTTTGGACTCCGTTTGATATTGATTTCCTGCGATGTCAAAAACAAGCAAAAAACAACAACTGGCACTGGGCACTGGGTCAATAGGTTAGTCCCAAAAAATGATATAAAGTTGATATAAAATGATTGTAAAACATCCAAGAATGATAATATAACAGCATGAATACTTCATAAATTATAGATACGTTGGAGACGTATCAGCATCCCCAAGCTTAATTCCTACTCATCCTTGAGTAGGTAAATGATAAAAGAAATAATTTATGAAGTGTGAATGCTAGCAAAGTGCATAAGTTTGATCAATGATAATTTCAATCACTTTTCCTAGAATCATAACAGCAATTCTTTCTTATAAAACTTCTCATGTTAAAGTAGCAACCAATTCACATGTTAAGGTTCAAACAATGAATTCTCTTAAAACTCAACAACCTATGTTCTCAGTCACCAAACAATTGCAATTCAACTCATTCAACAGAGTCTAAGTAAGAGCTCGACATACTCAATCATCATATAGTCTTCTATGATTGCTAACACTCATCGCATACACATGAGCAAAATGTTTCAACCGGACACATATACAGATGGGGGCTTATAATTTCGCCTCCCAACGTATTCACCTCCCCCCCCCCCCCCCCCCCCCCCCCCCCCCCCCCCCCCCCCCCCCCCCCCCCCCCCCCCCCCCCCCCCCCCCCCCCCCCCCCCCCCCCCCCCCCCCCCCCCCCCCCCCCCCCCCCCCCCCCCCCCCCCCCCCCCCCCCCCCCCCCCCCCCCCCCCCCCCCCCCCCCCCCCCCCCCCCCCCCCCCCCCCCCCCCCCCCCCCCCCCCCCCCCCCCCCCCCCCCCCCCCCCCCCCCCCCCCCCCCCCCCCCCCCCCCCCCCCCCCCCCCCCCCCCCCCCCCCCCCCCCCCCCCCCCCCCCCCCCCCCCCCCCCCCCCCCCCCCCCCCCCCCCCCCCCCCCCCCCCCCCCCCCCCCCCCCCCCCCCCCCCCCCCCCCCCCCCCCCCCCCCCCCCCCCCCCCCCCCCCCCCCCCCCCCCCCCCCCCCCCCCCCCCCCCCCCCCCCCCCCCCCCCCCCCCCCCCCCCCCCCCCCCCCCCCCCCCCCCCCCCCCCCCCCCCCCCCCCCCCCCCCCCCCCCCCCCCCCCCCCCCCCCCCCCCCCCCCCCCCCCCCCCCCCCCCCCCCCCCCCCCCCCCCCCCCCCCCCCCCCCCCATGTGAATATGAACAAACATAAGCCATTACGTTGTCTTCCTTGTCCAACGTCAACAATTTTGGCATATAATATTTTGATGGGGGCTCACAATCACATAAGATTTCCAAGATAGTGTATTTGCATGTGAAAGTTCTCTTCCTTATAGTAATCATTCATGAATTGCTTGTATGACCAATATTGTGATTGTCAAGCTTCAAAAGAATTCACTTTCTAAACCCAATGTGAAGGTACCACTAGGCATGATATGAACATATGAAGCACATATAATTTCAACTTTAGGATATTCAATTCATTCAATAATTTACTCATAGGAAACAAGTGCAGCACGAGAGTAAATGACAAACTACTCCAAAAAGATATAAGTGAAGATCAAACGAGTAGTCATGTAAATGGGTAGCTATTTGAGAACTCTCTTTTATTTAAAAACTTTCAGATCTAAGTATTTTATTAGAACAGCAAGTAAAACAAAACAAAATGACATTCCAAGAATAGCACAACTCAAGTGAAGAAGCAAAAACTTAGGCTCAACCGATACTAACCGATAATTGTTGATGAAGAAAGGTGGGATGCCTACCGGGGCATCCCCAAGCTTAGATACCTGGGACTTCTTGAAATATTATCTTAGGGTGACTTGGGCATCCCCAAGCTTGAGCTTTTGCGTCTCCTTAATTCTTTTATATCACGGTTTCCCTAAATCTTAAAAACTTCATACACACAAAACTCAACAAGAACTCATGAGATAAATTAGTATAAACCAATGCAAAAACCATATCATTATCCACTGTAGCAAACCACAAAAATTATTATTTAATGTTGCATACAAAATGGCTCTGCATATTTAATACTCCTATCCTCAAATAGAATCATTAAACAAGCAAACATATGCAAACAATGCAAACATAACAGCGATCTACCAAAACAGTAGTCTGTAAAGAATGCAAGCGTATCAATACTTCTTTAACTCCAAAAATTATGAAAATTTACCACACTGTAGAAAATTTATCAGATCTTATTGTGCAAAAAGTTTCAACATTTTATCACATTCTGACTTTTCTGGGGAATTTTTGCAACATCGAGAAACTTTCTGTTTTGAAACAACAACTCATATACTTGCAAAATAAGCATGGTAAAGGCTATCCTTGACATTTTTATTGAAAATAAAGATGCAAAACATTATTCTAAATAACAGCAAGCAAATCCTAACAAGAAAATGATGCTCCAAGCAAAACACATATCATGTGACGAATAAAAATGTAGCTCCAAGTGAGGTTAGCGATAATTTTGGAGACGAAAGAGGGGATGCCTTCCGGGGTATCCCCAAGCTTAGTTGCTTGGATCTTCCTTGAATATTACCTTGGGGGTGCCTTGGGAATCCCCAAGCTTAGGGTCTTTTCACTCCTTATTCTCCTCATATCGATATCTCACCCAAAACTTGAAAACTTCAATCACACAAAACTTAACGGAACTTCGTGAGATAGGTTAGTATGATAAAGAGCAAACCATTTCACTTTGGTACTGTCAAAGACAAGATTCATAATTGTTTCCACACAATTCCTACTGTAGCATATCATTTCCACAATTTATATTGAGCAATATAAGACATAGAAACTAGAAAACAAGCAAACTATGCATTGAAAACAGAATCTGCCAAAAACAGAATAGTACGTAAATATCTGAATTAAGGTGATACTTTTGTATCTCTAGAAATTCTGAAAATTTGGGAAAACGTAGGAAATTTGTGTATCCATCAGATGTAAAAAATTCAGAATTTTTCCACGTTCCAGTAAAAGACAGGAATTTATGCACTGGACGCAAAAGTTTCTGTTTTTGCACAGAATCAAGTCAACTATCATCCACACTATCCCAAAGGCTTTACTTGGAACTTTATTGAAACAAAAGCTATAAAACAAGATTACTACAGTATCCTAACCATGTGAACACACAAAAACATTAGGTAATAGTATTGGGTTGTCTCCCAACAAGCGCTTTTGTTTAATGCCTTTTAGCTAGGCATGATGATTTCAATGATGCTCACACAAAAGATATGAATTGAAACATGCAAGAGAGCATAATGAATCACATGGCAAGCACATTTAAGCCTAACCCACTTCCTATGCATAGGGATTTTGTGAACAAATAATTTATTGGAGCAAGAATCAACTAGCATAGGAAGGCAAAATAAGCATAGCTTCAAAACTTTCAACATAAAGAGAGAAAACTTGATATTATTGAAATACCTACAAGCATATGTCCCTCTCTCATAATAATTTTCAGTAGCATCATGAATGAATTCAACAATATAACCATCACATAAATCACTCTTTTCATGATGCATAAGCATAGAAATTTTGCTACTCTCCACATACGCAAATTTATTCTCATGAATAGTAGTGGGAGCAAACACAACAAAATAACTATCATAAGACACTTGATTGGCATGATCAATTTGAGCATTAAAATCATAATGACAAGTTTCATGGTTATCATTATTCTCTATAGCATACATGTCATCATCATAATCATCATAAATAGGAGGCATGCCACCATTATAACAAATATACACATCAAATCTTGGGGGACTACAAATATCATCTTCATCAAACTTACCATCCCCAAGCTTATGGCTTTGCATGTCATTAGCATCTTGGATATTCAAAGAATTCATACTAACAACATTGCAATCATGCTCATCATTTATGCCAAACATTTTATTGAATTCTTTTTCTATCAATTGAGAACAATTTTCCTTTCCATCATTTTCAAGAAAGATATTATAAAGATGAACAATATGATGCAACCTCAATTCCATTTTTTTGTAGTTTTATTTTATGAACCAAACTGGTGATAAAACAAGCAACTAAAAGATTCAATTGCAAGATCTAAAGATATACCTTCAAGCACTCACCTCCCTGGCAATAGCGCAAGAAAAGAGCTTGATGTCTACTACGCAACTTTATTCTTGTAGACTCGTGTAGTGCCTCCAAGCGTAGAGTTTTGTAGGACAGTAGGAATTTTCCCTCAAGTGGTTGACCTAAGGTTTATCAATCCATGGGAGGTGTAGAATGAAGATGGTCTCTCTCAAACAACCCTGCAACCAAATACAAGAAATCTCTTGTGTCCCCAACACACCCAATACAATGGCAAATTGTATAGGTGCACTAGTTCGGCGAAGAGATGGTGATAAAAGTGTAATATGGATGGTAGAAATATATTTTTATAATCTGAATAAATAAAAAGAGCAAGGTAGCAAGTGACAAAAGTGAGCACAAACGGTATTGCAATGCTTGAAAACAAGGCCTAGGGTCCGTACTTTCACTAGTGCAATCTCTCAACAATGCTAACATAATTGAATCATATAACCATCCCTCAACGTGCAATGAAGAATCACTCCAAAGTTCCTATCTAGCGGAGAACATAAGAATAAATTGTTTGTAGGGTACGAAACCACCTCAAAGCTATTCTTTCCAATCGATATATCCAGGAGTTCGTACTAAAATAACACCAAAGAAAATTCAGATTCATAATGGTCAATCTAACACAAAGAACCTCAAAGAGTGCCCCAAGATTTCTACCGAAGAAACAAAGACAAGAACGTGCATCAACCCCTATGCATAGATTACCCCAATGTCATCTCGGGAATCCGCGAGTAGAGTGCCAAAACATATATCAAGTGAATCAATATAATACCCCATTGTCACCACGGGTATTCGTATGCAAGACATATATCAAGTGCTCTTAAATCCATAAAAGTATTCAATCTGATAAAACGAAATCTCAAAGGGAAAATTCAATTCATCACAACAAGATAGAGAGGGGAAAACACCATATGATCCGACTATATTAGCAAAGCCCGCGATACATCAAGATTGTGCATCTCAAGAACACAAGAGAGAGAGAGAGAGATTAAACACATAGCTACTGGTACAAACCTTCAGCCCCGAGGTTGGACTACTCCCTCCTCATCATGGTGGCTGCCGGGATGATGACGATGGCCACCGAAGATGATTTCCCCCTCCGTCACGGTGTCGGAATGGGGTCTAGATTGGTTTTTCGTGGCTACAGAGGCTTGCAGCAGCGGAACTTCTGATCTAGGGTCTCCCCGAGGGTTTTTGGAATATTTGACAATTTATAGGGCGAACAGGGTGTACGGGAGGACACCGAGGTGAGCACAACCCATGGGGGCGCGCCCTGGTGGGTTGTGCCCCCCTCGGAGCACCCCCCAGGTGCTGCTCTGGCCCACTGGATATCTTCTGGTCCATAAAAAATCCACAAAAAGTTTCGCCGTGTTTGGACTCCATTTGATATTGATTTCCTGCGATGTAAAAAAACAAGAAAAATCAGGCACTGGGCACTGGGTCAATAGGTTAGTCCCAAAAATGATATAAAGTTGCTATAAAATGATTGTAAAACATCCAAGAATGATAATAAAACAGCATGAATACTTCATAAATCATAGATACGTTGGAGACGTATCAGTGTGGGACCTAGATCTGCGTATAGATTTTCCGAGTTCTTTTTGTGGTTTTTTCGAGATTCGATATTCGGCTCTTGGAAAAGGTTCCTGACCTAGATCTGCTTTAAGCATTTACGAGTTTGTTCTTTATGTGGCTCTCGTAAAATGTCCCTGTGGGGTACTTAAGAAAATTTTCCACGTGCACGGCCCTCACTCTCTCTTCTTCTAGATCCCATTTCTTCCCGAGTCTGCCATTGCCGCTGCTGCACGCTGCCGCCGCCCTCTCCACTAAGCTCCTCCACCACAGCCGCCATCCCCCCGAGCCCACCTCCTCTCCGAGCCAGCTGCCCCTCCACCAAGCTCCACCACCGCCCCTCCACCTAGCTCCTCCACCGTGCTCCTCTGGCCTCATGCTACCCGATGTAACCGGTGGTGAGCCCCTCCTCCCTGCTCTATTTGGTTTTTTCAATTTTGTGTGTATGTGACGTGTGTGAGTGTGTGATGTGTGTGAGTGAGTGCTGTTGGTGTTGGGTGTGTGTGTGTGTGATATATGTGTGCGTGTGTGTGTGTGTGGTTGGGTGTGTGATGTTGGTGTGTGTGTGGGTGTATGATGTTGGTGTGTGTGTGTGAGTGTTATGTGTGTATGTGTGAGTGTTGTTGGTGTGTGTGTGTGATTATAATGTGCCAATGTTGGTAGTTGAGGGTAGAGGGTACTCGTAGTGAGCTAGTGTTATTCTTGTTAAATACCCTTGGATGCTATAGATAAACATATGCTTGAAACCACTATATTCCTTCATGCAAGACATGCATCGAGTTTGACACTAGTGGAGTGGCCATCGTCGCAGGTCTTCATTCAAGAGAGCCCCGATCTTTATGTGGGCACACTTCAAGGGTAATCTCTCCCATTCATGTGTAGGTTTACTTATTTGTAGATCACCTAACTAGTCGCGTAACCTAGGCATCTCCCATTTGGAAGGTTTATATTTATAAATATGCAAGTCTTTGCATATTTATGACCGCAACACTTTCGAATTGTCCACGTTTTCCACGGACAACCCGAGGATGTGTAGGCTGGGTTCATTTTCATGCTGTACTTCGATCAGAGATAGAATTTCGGCAGTGTCTCCTTGTTGTTCTCCGGATACTCATAATCTCGACTTGTTGCCGAGACGTGTATTTGGAGAACAACGGGGAGGTGCTATCGAAATTTTGTCTTGGATCGGAGTAGTGCATGGAAGTGGACCCAGCCTACACATCTTCGGGTGGCATTAGGGCCTATCTTTACCTATTAAATATCTCAGTGCATGCCGTAAAACTTGATGGAAACCACTTGTTGCATAAAAATCATTATGTGTGTGTTTCCCAATATATCAGAGGATGGAAGATCATGAGTGGATGTACACCAGACATCCCAGTATGGAGAGTATGAGCTCTGAGTGGATGTTGAAGACCAATGAAATCTTGGAACTAGCATTTGCTAGAGAACCCGCACCTGGTTTAATTTGGTGCCCCTGCATGGAGTGCGAGAAGCAGGTTCAAAAAGATAAGTTTACTATGAGTGAACACTTAGGCAAACATGGGTTTACGCCAGGCTATTATCGATGGGTCTTTCACGATGAGCCCGAAGAGTCCAGAGCGGAGGCGGTGCAACAACGCACAGGTGAATATGATATTGGGATTGAAAACCTGGTAGATGTCATCCGCCATGTTTATCGCGGGAGGACTCAAACTCGGAGGAGCTGCCGCAAAGTCTGAAAGAGTTTCATTCAGCTTTGTTTGTGGCACAGAAACCCCTTCATGACCATACAGAGGTTACTCAATTGGATGGCATCGCATGCCTCATGGCCCTCAAGCCCCAGTATGGCTTGAGCATATCTTGCTTCGATGAATATTTGGACCTTATTGCCAGCCTTCTGCCTAAAGAAAACATTTTACCAAAGAACATGTACGAGGCAAACAAAGTCCTCGGTTCACTTAAGATGCTGTATGAGCAGATACATGCTTGTCCAAAGGGATGCATTTTATTTAGAAAAGAACATAAAGATGAAAATTACTATGTCAAGTGCAAATCCTCTAGGTATATCAAGGTCAAAGACGAGGATGGTACCAAGAGGTAGCTCACAGTTGCGGTCAATATCCTTCGGTGTCTTCCGTTCACAGAAAGGATCCAACGGCTTTTTATGATGGAGGAATCTGCCCAACAGATGAGATGGGCCATAGAAGGTAAGTGATATGATCCGAAAAAGATCATACATCCATTGAATGATGAAGCATGGAAGAATTTTGTTGAACTTCCTAAAGATAAAGCGAGCGACCCGAAGAGTGTAGCTAATGGCATAACAACCCATGGGGTTCAATCCATATGTTATGACGGTTGCCACATATAGCTGTTGGCCCATTTATATTATTCCCCTGAATCTCCCCCTGGCGTCTGCATGCAATGACATAACATGTTCCTGTCGCTCATAATTTCAGGGCCTAGCTATCCAGGAAGAATATGAGTGTGTACATGGAGCCACTGGTGGATGACTTATTCGTTGCCTGGAACGATTGGTATGGACATACGATGCCATTAAAAAGAAGCACTTGAAAATGTGTATTTGGTACCACACATCCCTACATGACCTACTGACTCTTGCAACATTTTGCGGCTGGTGTGTGAAGGGGAAGTGGACTTGCCCAGTGTGCCGGCAATATGTGACTTTCAGTTGGCTGGCTAAGGGTCGCAAGTATACATGCTTTGACTAACATTGACAGTTCCTTCATCTGGATCATCCATTAAAACAAGACACTATGAACTTCTAGAAAGATATTGTTGTTGATGCTCCACCACCACCTATGATGACAAGTGCCCAGATTAAGGAGGAATTAGATGCTCTCCCAAAAAATCCCAAGGGGTCTGGTTTTGTGGGATATGGAGAGACACACTAGTGGACTCACATTCCAAGCTTGTGGAAGCTCCCTTACCTTCAAGATCTCCTCCTTTCACATAACATTGATGTAATGCACGCTAAAAAGAATATCGCTGGGGCCCTTCTTTGCACACTCCTCAACACCGAGAAGACAAAGGATAATGTTAAGGCTAGAATTGATCAAGCGAAGCTGTGCGACAGAACAAATCTAAATTTGGTGTCTCGTTGAAGTGGAAAATCTTGGCAAAAGCCACCGGCCCCGTTCAGCCCTACGAAGCCCTAAAGGAAGGAAATTCTCCATAGCGGAGGCATACCTAAACGAGGAGGTGGCAACCACCACGACAAAGTACTCTCATGATTGTCTTCCCACTAAGCATAATCCAGCTCGTCGTTACAATGACGAACCCACTAGTGTTGATTCCAACCTTAGCCTCTTCATAGGCCATGGGGCAAAGCAAGTGGTCCGAAGCCCAAGAATTTCTCAATTAAAGAGTGGTCGACTATTATGATCTATGTCTTGACCAACATGGATGAAGTGGATCCATGCATATAGTAAGTGGACAACATATTCATTCGCAACTACTCAATAGTTTGAGTCCTAACTCCACTTCCTCTCATTGCTATAGGGGATTCCATAACGAATTTTGGAAGGTACCAACGACGCCCTAGCGACGAAGAAGCAGCAAACCTTCTTGAAGATGCTAGTGCTGGTGGCAGTTTCATTTCTTGGTTCTCGAGAAAAGTAAATTTTCTAACTTTATGTACACCCCCCCCCCCCCCCCCCCCCCCCCCCCCCCCCCCCCCCCCCCCCCCCCCCCCCCCCCCCCCCAATCGAACCATTCATTACAATGTTGGTGAGCCAGAAAATAAATCCAAGCTTAGTCTATTCCAAGGTGACCTAGGGAGTGGAAGTGCAAGAGAACCCAAAAATCTAAGTGTTGACATATGCCGCACTATGTTGCTGTATATCCTGACCAACCTAGCCGAAGTTAAACCATACATCAAGTAAGTGATGAGTAACTTGTGTTGCACCACATCGCAAATATGTGTCCAACCACGCTCCTCCTTATTGATGTAGCGAATTCAATGATCAATTTTGGATGAAAACCATGGGAAATCAGCATCCTTGAATCAAATCACCGTCTTTGATATGGTGCCGGAGATGGCAAGCCCAATTACATTTCTTAGTTCAAGGCTGAGGTACTTCCTGACTTGGCCCATAGCTAGTTTTGCATTTCAAGTTGCTCTAGCATGCGACTAATACACCAAGCCTTCCAATTTTTGGACTTGCAAGGAAGAGTAGACAAGTCGATGTGTGTCGAATTGAAACAAGTATCGCAGTGCTGTAAATCTGGGGTCACATCATTTAAGGTTTATGACGTGAATGGGGATCACGTCCATACAGAAAATCACGACCAGACTCAGCCCAATTAAAGGACAAATAATACCGGAGTGTATAATCGAGGGGAAAATGGGAACTTTAGTTCCAAAAATAATTCAGAAATATTCATTTTCCTGTTCTGTTCAGAACAGCACTTTGTGAAGGAAGTGCTATTTATATTTTCTTTATTGCCCTCAAAATTTTTGGGCACTCTTTTCTATCCAAATCATTGCCTCATGAAAAAATTCAGCTCCACTTGCCTAGTAAATCTTCCTCAGAAAATTCCCAAATTTCTATTCAGCTAGAAGCTTTGTGAAGGAAGTACTAGCTCGGCATACCCTAATGAGTTTCATTTTTGCCACATCTTCTATATGCCGAAATCATAGCCCTCCACAAAATTTGAGCCCCATCTAAAAATCCATGTGAGCTAACCATCCAATCTTTGTTTCTGGTAATATTTTCAGTTTATGAAGCAACTATATTTTATATTACTTTATAATTGCTGAAAATTTACCAGGACATGACCCTGCCCATAGAACCTCCCTCCACAAAATATTAGCTCATTTAATTTATCCAATTTCCCTCAATATTTTTCCCAATTTTCTGTTCAGTGAAGAGCATTGTGAAGGAAGTACCATTTTTATTTATCAAAATGGTATGATTTTTTTATAGTGCCTTCATATACCCAAATAATCATCCTCCTCCACATTGCAGCTCAATACAATCATCTATGTGAGCCCAGCTTCAATTTCTATTTTCTTTCCAGATTGGCACATTGCAGAGCAAGTGCTTTCTAGACCCCTCTTATTGCCCTCAAACTTTTTGGGAACACTTCCAAATCCAAATCATTGCCTACCAATATTCAGCTCCATTTGCCTAGTAAATCTTCCTCAGCAAATGTCCAAAGTTTCTATCCAGAGAGAAGCTTTGTGAAGGAAGTACTAGCTAGGCTTATCGAAATGATCTGAAATTTTTCCAAATCTTCCAGAT
Source organism: Thinopyrum obtusiflorum (assembly GCA_036873465.1). Lineage (NCBI taxonomy): Eukaryota > Viridiplantae > Streptophyta > Magnoliopsida > Poales > Poaceae > Thinopyrum > Thinopyrum obtusiflorum. The sequence continues at coordinate 6,586 of JAAAWM010009493.1, read as the reverse complement.
GCTCAAATAACCACTCTCCACAAAATTTGACCTCTATATAGCAATCCATGTGAGATCAACATCCAATCTTTTATTCTGGTCATATTTTCAGTTTGTGAAGCAACTATATTTTATATTGCTTAATTATTGCTGAAATTTTACCAAGACATGATGCTACATATATAACTTCTCTACACCAAATTTGAGCACATTTAATTCAACCAATTTCTCTCAATAATTTTCCCAAGTTTCAGTCCAAAGAAGAGCATTATCAAGAAAGTACCACTTTGGCTTGTCCAAATGGTATCAAATTTTTACAGTGCTTTCCTATACCCAAATGACCATCCTCCACCAAATTTTAGCTCAATCCATTCATTCATTTGAGCCCAGCTTCAACATTCATATATCTGTCCAATGTGGTACTTTGCAAAGCAAGTGCCACCTAGGCTTCTCCATTTGAGCTGCAAAATTGCCAAGACAGTCTCCTTAGTAGATGATCATCCTCAGCCAAAACTCAGGCCCATTGGCCATGTGGATTTCCCCCACCGCAAATCAAACACTTGGTGGCTCATTCATGTTTGAGCTTAGTTCAGTCTCCTCGTGAGATTCTTCTATTATCTTTGTCTTCCTAACACCTACCGGAGGAGTGCCCAACCCAGCAGACATGCCTATGCCGCCCAGAACGCGTGGCAACGCCACGGTCATGCGGTGACCACGCGGTGGGCATGCCAGTTTACGCGCTCTAGAGTTCACATACTTCGAGGATACCCTTCTTCCACATAACATTGATGTAATGCACACTAAAAAGAATATCGCCAAGGCCATCTTCAGCACCCTGTTCGATACTGAGAAGACGAAGGATAACGTTAAGGCTAGGTCAATGAGGAATTACTGTGCAATACAAAAAAGCTCAAAATGATCAAACCGAAAGATAATAGACAATCTTGAACGAAGCCATCGGGACGGGTCTTCCTTAAAAGGTTCAAGAGAAAGGAGGCTTGTCTCTGTTTTAAGTATGGACTCAAGTTCACCGATGGGTTCACAGCCAATTGGAGTGGGGGAGTGAGTCTTGGAACAATGAAAATCAATGGGCTCAAGAGTCGTGACTATCATGTATGGCTTCAGGTGCTAATGCCTTCGATGATTTGAGGCTTTGTCTCGGAGGAAGTTTGCACCATGTTGGCAGAGTTGAGCTATTTCTTCCGACAGGTTTCTGCCAGAGAACTCAAAGGGGGGGGGGGGGGGGGGGGGGGGGGGGGGGGGGGGGGGGGGGGGGGGGGGGGGGGGGGGGGGGGGGGGGGGGGGGGGGGGGGGGGGGGGGGGGGGGGGGGGGGGGGGGGGGGGGGGGGGGGGGGGGGGGGGGGGGGGGGGGGGGGGGGGGGGGGGGGGGGGGGGGGGGGGGGGGGGGGGGGGGGGGGGGGGGGGGGGGGGGGGGGGGGGGTGATCACGACCAATATAGATGGTCATAGCCTTATAAATTGTGGTGCATTGCTATGACTAGGTGTCACCTCATCAGTTTTGCCTATGTGTCAATTTTTGCCTATGTGTCATGTCCATGTGTCAATTTTTGGCCTAGGTTGTGAAGCACCCTACATTTTTGTCATTCCAAAAATTCCCAAAAAATTCTCATAAATTCTTTTGAACATATATTTCTCAAATATGTCAAAAATCTTCCTTGCCTAGTTCAAAAATAATTCAGAAATATTCATTTTCCTGTTCTGTTCAGAACAGCACTTTGTGAAGGAAGTGCTATTTATGTTTTCTTTATTGCCCTCAAAATTTTTGGGCACTCTTTTCTATCCAAATCATTGCCTCATGAAAAAATTCAGCTCCATTTGCCTAGTAAATCTTCCTCAGAAAATTCCCAAAGTTTCTGTTCAGCTAGAAGCTTTGTGAAGGAAGTACTAGCTCGGCATACCCTAAAGAGTTTCATTTTTGCCACATCTTCTATATGCCGAAATCATAGCCCTCCACAAAATTTGAGCCCCATCTAAAAATCCATGTGAGCTAACCATCCAATCTTTGTTTCTGGTAATATTTTCAGTTTGTGAAGCAACTATATTTTATATTGCTTTATAATTGCTGAAAATTTACCAAGACATGACCCTGCCCATAGAACCTCCCTCCACAAAATATTAGCTCATTTAATTTATCCAATTTCCCTCAATATTTTTCACAATTTTCTGTTCAGTGAAGAGCATTGTGAAGGAAGTACCATTTTTATTTATCAAAATGGTATGAATTTTTTATAGTGCCTTCATATACCCAAATAATCATCCTCCTCCAAATTGCAGCTCAATACAATCATCTATGTGAGCCCCGCTTCAATTTCTATTTTCTTTCCAGATTGGCACATTGCAGAGCAAGTGCTTTCTAGACCCCTCTTATTGCCCTCAAACTTTTTGGGAACACTTCCAAATCCAAATCATTGCCTGCCAATATTCAGCTCCATTTGCCTAGTAAATCTTCCTCAGCAAATGTCCAAAGTTTCTATTCAGAGAGAAGCTTTGTGAAGGAAGTACTAGCTAGGCTTATTGAAATGATCTGAAATTTTTCCAAATCTTCCAGATGCTCAAATAACCACTTTCTACAAAATTTGACCTCTATATAGCAATCCATGTGAGATCAACATCCAATCTTTTGGGGGGGGGGGGGGGGGGGGGGGGGGGGGGGGGGGGGGGGGGGGGGGGGGGGGGGGGGGGGGGGGGGGGGGGGGGGGGGGGGGGGGGGGGGGGGGGGGGGGGGGGGGGGGGGGGGAAGGACGAGAGTGGGAAGCCACCAGAGACTAAAGATCACGAGTCGCGGGAGCTGAGGGGTGTGGAGGAGGAGAGGTGGGGGAAGGAGCCGCTAGATCCTATGGAGGATCCTGAGTCGCGGGAACCAAGGGGTGGGAAGGAGGAGAGCCGGGAGGAGGAGCTTCCAGATCCTGGGGAGGATCCCAACTCACGGGAGCTAAGGGATGTGTTGGATGAGGGGCGGGAGACGTATGAGGAGGAGGAGCAAGAGGTGGGGGATGAGGAACTGTTTGAGGACTTTGAGATGGACACCTGCGTCACAGGGGGGTGCCTCCAACAATGGCTCACACAAAGTTTGGAGGCATGGCACTTCCAAACTCCCTAAGCGGCCGGTCAAGGTTAAACCGGTCATTCAACCAGTAGGAGAAAAGTAAGTGCATCTCTATGTTGTTATGAATTACAAGCTTGTGTACCATACATATTTCAACAGATACAAATTACTCATCTTTTCATTCTACAGACACTGGGATAAGGTTGGAAAAGAGCGAGCTAAGTGTACCCGCATGGTCAACAGCATAATTGGCCTTCTGCTTAAGCAACATTTCCTCGGCTTGGTGACATACAAAGGGAAAGAGGATCCACCATGGACATGGCATGACTATGAAGCCGTGATGGATACTGAGGACATAGGCCATAATACCTATAGAAACGTAGCCGACCGGGTGAAGGCTGAGCTGTAGGAAAGTTTTCCATCACACTTGATTACTCAACCCCCCCCCCCCCCCCCCCCCCCCCCCCCCCCCCCCCCCCCCCCCCCCCCCCCCCCCCCCCCCCCCCCCCCCCCCCCCCCCCCCCCCCCCCCCCCCCCCCCCCCCCCCCCCCCCCCCCCCCCCCCCCCCCCCCCCCCCCCCCCCCCCCCCCCCCCCCCCCCCCCCCCCCCCCCCCCCCCCCCCCCCCCCCCCCCCCCCCCCCCCCCCCCCCCCCCCCCCCCCCCCCCCCCCCCCCCCCCCCCCCCCCCCCCCCCCCCCCCCCCCCCCCCCCCCCCCCCCCCCCCCCCCCCCCCCCCCCCCCCCCCCCCCCCCCCCCCCCCCCCCCCCCCCCCCCCCCCCCCCCCCCCCCCCCCCCCCCCCCCCCCCCCCCCCCCCCCCCCCCCCCCCCCCCCCCCCCCCCCCCCCCCCCCCCCCCCCCCCCCCCCCCCCCCCCCCCCCCCCCCCCCCCCCCCCCCCCCCCCCCCCCCCCCCCCCCCCCCCCCCCCCCCCCCCCCCCCCCCCCCCCCCCCCCCCCCCCCCCCCCCCCCCCCCCCCCCCCCCCCCCCCCCCCCCCCCCCCCCCCCCCCCCCCCCCCCCCCCCCCCCCCCCCCCCCCCCCCCCCCCCCCCCCCCCCCCCCCCCCCCCCCCCCCCCCCCCCCCCCCCCCCCCCCCCCCCCCCCCCCCCCCCCCCCCCCCCCCCCCCCCCCCCCCCCCCCCCCCCCCCCCCCCCCCCCCCCCCCCCCCCCCCCCCCCCCCCCCCCCCCCCCCCCCCCCCCCCCCCCCCCCCCCCCCCCCCCCCCCCCCCCCCCCCCCCCCCCCCCCCCCCCCCCCCCCCCCCCCCCCCCCCCCCCCCCCCCCCCCCCCCCCCCCCCCCCCCCCCCCCCCCCCCCCCCCCCCCCCCCCCCCCCCCCCCCCCCCCCCCCCCCCCCCCCCCCCCCCCCCCCCCCCCCCCCCCCCCCCCCCCCCCCCCCCCCCCCCCCCCCCCCCCCCCCCCCCCCCCCCCCCCCCCCCCCCCCCCCCCCCCCCCCCCCCCCCCCCCCCCCCCCCCCCCCCCCCCCCCCCCCCCCCCCCCCCCCCCCCCCCCCCCCCCCCCCCCCCCCCCCCCCCCCCCCCCCCCCCCCCCCCCCCCCCCCCCCCCCCCCCCCCCCCCCCCCCCCCCCCCCCCCCCCCCCCCCCCCCCCCCCCCCCCCCCCCCCCCCCCCCCCCCCCCCCCCCCCCCCCCCCCCCCCCCCCCCCCCCCCCCCCCCCCCCCCCCCCCCCCCCCCCCCCCCCCCCCCCCCCCCCCCCCCCCCCCCCCCCCCCCCCCCCCCCCCCCCCCCCCCCCCCCCCCCCCCCCCCCCCCCCCCCCCCCCCCCCCCCCCCCCCCCCCCCCCCCCCCCCCCCCCCCCCCCCCCCCCCCCCCCCCCCCCCCCCCCCCCCCCCCCCCCCCCCCCCCCCCCCCCCCCCCCCCCCCCCCCCCCCCCCCCCCCCCCCCCCCCCCCCCCCCCCCCCCCCCCCCCCCCCCCCCCCCCCCCCCCCCCCCCCCCCCCCCCCCCCCCCCCCCCCCCCCCCCCCCCCCCCCCCCCCCCCCCCCCCCCCCCCCCCCCCCCCCCCCCCCCCCCCCCCCCCCCCCCCCCCCCCCCCCCCCCCCCCCCCCCCCCCCCCCCCCCCCCCCCCCCCCCCCCCCCCCCCCCCCCCCCCCCCCCCCCCCCCCCCCCCCCCCCCCCCCCCCCCCCCCCCCCCCCCCCCCCCCCCCCCCCCCCCCCCCCCCCCCCCCCCCCCCCCCCCCCCCCCCCCGAAGATCGTGGAATTGTGGGTAAGTAAATGGTGGAGGAATACTCACAAAGAACGCTGGTTGTGCCGGCTGGCCATGGGTGGCCCAGCACATCGTCAAGGCTCGCAGAACCTTATAGCATACGCGTCAAGCTAGGTATGCAATAGCGTTGGTTTCTACCCATCAAGTCTTCTTCATGTCAAGGCTCACTCCATCTCACCGCTTCTTGTTGCAGTCGGCAAATTTGGGTATCGAGCTGAACACCATGCCGATGTGGCGTATCTCCAAAAGGGGACGTGACGGAGAAGAGTGGATCAACCCACATGTCACCAAAAACATGCTAAATTATGCAACAGTGGCAAAACAGAAGTACGGGGAGGAATATGAGCCAATCAGCATGACATTGATTTGGAGGTGGTTGTGTCGGTGGGCCAGGGCAAAGTGAGTTGATGTCATCTCATTGGCGACATGATCCTCGATACGGCTACCACTCCCACTCTCTATCAGTACAAGGCAAACATGAATAGGTCTAGTCCTGCGGTGCTCCCTTGCCCAACCAGACAGACTGCGTTGTAGGAACTCCAGGTTTTGTTCTTTCTCATTCATCAATTTATGTCTTTTCCATGTTTGCATTGCAACATTGACGAAATTGCGATGACAACCTGTAGTCTTAGCTAGATGAGCAAAAGAGACTACGGGAGGAAGATGCAAGAAGGCAAGAAGAGAGGATCGAGGAGAGGCTTACAACGGAGAGGCAATCTGCCCAGCAGTTCATGGCAGATATGATGGCACAAAAAATGGTGAAACGTGACGCTACATGGCAAGAGCAGATGATGGCACAACACGCGGCAATGACGGTTAGTTCTTGCCCATAATACCCTCGAGGTAGTCTTAGTTTCATTACTGTAACATCCCTAGACCCTAGTGCCCTATTAACCTTAATAAAGTTGCGATGTCAGCATAATTATCCTTGCTAATTGCCACTTTGATTCAAATCAAATTCAAAATGCAAGTCAAAAATTGTTTCTTCAAACGGTGAAACAAAAATGCTAGCATTATTACATAAAATTGCCATCTAATTGTCATGGAGACACCAACTTCATTTGGATTATAAATTTGACTCCAGCAATATTTAAATGGACCGGCAGCATTTAAATTGGCCGTTTAAAAATAAGCAAATATCTAAACATTTCCATATAATGTGAAACCTTGTGTGTGGAATTGTTATGTTGCATTGGATTTTTTGGGCAAAGTTTCATACAAATTCATTTAATTGCTCAAATAAATAGAAAACAGAATCTGGAAATAAAAACAGAAAAAATGGCACTATGCACTTTGGCCCAACCGTTACAGTAACTGGCCTAGCCCGC
>JAAAWM010009492.1:0-24107 GCA_036873465.1 Thinopyrum obtusiflorum | reverse complement strand
CAACGGTGGCTGCTTAGCCAAGCGGAAATAAAGGCTGCATGGGGAAGTGGAGACGCCCATGTCCTGTCAATCGCCATGCGTCAATCAAGGCCGCAGGCTATTGGGGCCCACGACGCTCCGCACTTGACCCTTGGCTTCGCCGCGAAGCCAAGTACGAGCGCGCCTTGGGCCCGGGGGCTACTGTCGGCGTCCTGGGAACGGGGGTACCCAGACTTGCCTGCCTGCGGCCCATGGCGTGGCTCCTCCAGCGGCCTGGTACGGCCCATCTTCATCAACAACCACTCAAGACCCTCGCGAGGGGGACGACGCAAGACCTCCTCAGGGGTAGCCTCCCTAGGCTGGCTCCCGAGGAGCGAAGATATCTATACAGGAGGCACCTCACGAGGTTCGCATGACGTGAGCCATGACGACCAAGGCCAGGCAGGCGCCTGCGAGCGCAGTGTACTCGTTGCCTCTTTGGTGCTAAAGGGGCAAGCACAGGTGACGAGTCCCGAGGCATCAGGCAAAGGTTTCCATATTGGTGCAACGAGACCAAGACCAGCAGGACAGCAGGACGGAGGTCACCACAGAGCCCACGACAGCGTCACCACCAGAGCCTTTGGCAGGCGAAGACCACCTTTTGTCAGGATAACCTCTACTAGTTGTCCCCCTTCAAACTGGCCATTGTGGCATCCCTTCCCGCCTAATATTTGCGAAGAGGACCCGAGCCTCTATAAATCGGACTAGCCACCACCATTGGAGGGGACGGATCATTGAGACCATCCTCTCCCACACAAGCTTACCTAGCTCAAGAACACCTCTCCTCAGGAGGCTGTTCATCCCTTGTACTTGTTCATCATCAGCCTACAAGGCAATCCACCACACCACACTGGAGTAGGGTATTACACCACAACGGTGGCCCGAACCAGTATAAACCCTCGTGTCTCTTGTCCTTTGGGTTCGTCGAGTTAAGCCTTAAGATCGTTGTGAGAGCGAGCTAGAGAGAGAGAGATCTTCGTGCGCACCCCAGTGTTCGAACCTCAAGGGTTTGCCGGAACCCAGAATCTAACAGGTTCACATGAACATTTTTATACATTAACTGAGTTTTCAATGCATTCATGTGCATAATTCAAATTTGAACTACATGCACATGCTCTAATGCATATAAATTGGTTGAAAATTCAAATATGTGTCCTTGGTTGCATGCTTAGGTCCCATGCAAGAAATGGGAATGAATGCCAAACACCCTGCCACCGTCACTCGGCCGCAAACATTGAGATACCTGGTTTTTTAATTTTATTAAATCCAAAACTTGTCTGATATTCATGAAACTTGGCATGCTATCATGGAGCAGGATCAACATGTCGTGGTAAATTTTTTGTCCCATTTGGGGCAGGTTTGGGTATATGATTCTCACAAACCATAGCTTCTCACAACAAGCATGATGGTTTCGATAGGGAATGTCCCACCTTTGGAGACGAAACGATATCCATTGCCTCTTATTGCTTCCAATTTTTTTCTCGTGTCAACATAGAACAATAGGAGTGTTGTGTCAATTTCTGTGATTTTTGGGGTTCGTTTGGACCTTTTTATGCATTAACTGAGTTTTCAATGCATTTATGTGCATAATTCAAATTTGAACTACATGCACATGCTCTAGTGCATATAAATTGGTTAAAAAATCAAATCCGTGTCCTTGGGTGCATGCTTAGGTCCCATGCAAGAAATGGGAATGAATTTCAAACACCAGAGCACCTTTGATTGCCGGCAAAACGTTGAGATACTTTATTTTTAAATTCTATTAAATCCAAAACTCGTCTGAAATTCATGAAACTTGGCATGCTATCATGGAGCGGCATCAACATGCCGAGGTAAATTTTTTGTCACATTTGGGGCAGGTTTGGGTATATGCTTCTCACAAACCACAATTTCTGACAACAAGCATGATGGTTTTGATAGGGAATGTCCCACCTTTGGGGACAAAACGATATCCATTGCCTCTTATTGCTTTCAAAAAATTTCTCGTGTCAACATAGAACAACATGAGTGTTTTGTCAATTTTTGTGATTTTTCGGGGTTCGTTTGGACATTTTTATGCAGTAATTGAGTTTTCAATGCATTTATGTGCATAATTCAAATTTGAACTACATGCACATGCTCTAGTGCATATAAATTGGTTGAAAAATCAAATCTATGTCCTTGGGTGCAAGCTTAGGTCCCATGCAAGAAATGGGAATCAATTTCAAACACCAGAGCACCGTTGATTGCCGGCAAAACATTGAGATACTTTATTTTTAAATTCTGGTAAATCCAAAACTCGTCTGAAATTCATGAAACTTGGCATGCTATCATGGAGCGGCATCAACATGCCGTGGTAAAAAATTTGTCCCATTTGGGGCAGGTTTGGGTATAAGCTTCGCACAAACCAGAGCTTCTCACAACAAGCCTGATGGTTTCGGTACGGAACATGCCACCTTTGGGGCCCCCCCCCCCCCCCCCCCCCCCCCCCCCCCCCCCCGTATTAATTTCACAAGATTCAACATCGGTAAGAGGAGCAATCGGAGTGCTAATAAAATCATTATTGTTGGTATTGGCAAAGTCACATAATTTAGTATTATCTCGAGCCATCGTGACAAGCGAGCAATCCAACACACAAGCAAACAAGAAACGGGCAAAAAGGTAAATAGGGAAGGAGAAGGGGAACGGAAAGAGAGGGAGAGAGGAAGAGAGGGCAAATAAAACGACAAGGGTGAAGTGGGGGAGAGGAAAATGGGAGGAAAATGGAAAATAATGTAATGCGAGGGATAAGACTTTGCGATGGGTACTTGGTATATTTTGACTTCGTAATGGCGCCAGAAATGACTCGTTGTGGGAGTCAAATCTTGACTTGACTTGGCGCAAATCTCCCCATCAACAGCGCCGGGAATCCTTCTTGCTACCTCTTGAGCACTGCGTTGGTTTTCCCTTGAAGAGGAAAGGGTGATGCAGTAAAGTAGCGTAAGTATTTCCCTCAGTTTTTGAGAACCAAGGTATCAATCCAGTAGGATATCACGCTCAAGTCCCACGCACTTACACAAACAAATAAGAACCTCGCAACCAATGCGATAAAGGGGTTGTCAAGCCCTTCTCGGTCACTTACGAGAGTGAGATCTGATAGATATGATAAGATAATATTTTTGGTATTTTTATGATAAAGAGAAATAAAGATGCAAAGTAAAATAAACGACAAAGGAAGTAACTAAGTATTGGAAGCTTAATATGATGAAAGATACACCCGTGGGCTTCTCTCAAGAGCATAAGTATTACGGTGGGTAAACGAATTACTGTCGAGAAATTGATAGAATTGAGCGTAGTTATGAGAATATCTAGGTATGATCATGTATATAGGCATCACATCCGAGACAAGTAGACCGACTCCTGCCTGCATCTACTACTATTACTCCACACATTGACCGCTATCCAGCATGCATCTAGAGTATTAAGTTCAAGAGAACATAGTAACGCTTTAAGGAAGATGACATGATGTAGAGGGATAAACTCATGCAATACGATATAAACCCCATCTTTTTATCCTAGATGGCAACAATACAACACGTATCGGTTCCCTTTCTATCACTGGGATCGAACACCGCAAGATTGAACCCAAAGCTAAGAACTTCTCCCATTGCAAGAAAGATCAATCTAGTAGGCCAAACCAAACTGATAATTCGAAGAGACTTGCAAAGATAAACCAAACGTACATAAAAGGATTCAGAGGAGAATCAAATATTGTTCATAGATAATCTGGATCATAAACCCACAATTGATCGGATCTCGACAAACGCACTGCAAAAGAAGATTACATCGAATAGATCTCCAAGAAAATCAAGGAGAACTTTGTATTGAGATCCAAAGAGAGAGAATACGCCATCTAGCTAATAACTATGGACCCATACGTCTAAAGTAAACTACTCAGACATCACCGGAGAGGCCATGGAGTTGATGTAGAGGCCCTCCGTGATCAATGCCCCCTCCGGTGGAGCTCCGGAAAAGGCCCCGAGATGGGATCTCTTGAGTATAGAAGGTTGCGGCGGTGGAATTAGGCTTTCGTGGTGCTCCTGGATGTTTGGGGGGTACGTGGACCCCCCCCCCCCCCCCCCCCCCCCCCCCCCCCCCCCCCCCCCCCCCCCCCCCCCCCCCCCCCCCCCCCCCCCCCCCCCCCCCCCCCCCCCCCCCCCCCCCCCCCCACCTCGTGGCCTCCTGGTTGATGTCTTGACATAGGGTCCAAGTCCTCTGGATCATGTTCGTTCTGAAAATCACATTCCCGAAGGTTTCATTCCGTTTGATATTCTTTTTCTGCGAAACCCTAAAATAGGCAAAAAACAGCAATTCTAGGCTGGGCCTCCGGTTAATAGGTTAGTCCCAAAAATAATATAAAAGTGTATAATAAATCCCAATAATGTCCAAAACAGAATATAATATAGCATGGAACAATCAAAAATTATAGATATGTTGGAGACGTATCAAGCATCCAAAGCTTAATTCCTGCTCGTCCTCGGGTAGGTAAATGATAAAAACAAAAAATTTGATGTGGAATGCTACTTGGCATAATTTCAATGTAATTCTCTTAGTTGTGGTATGAATATTCAGATACAAAAGATTCAAGACAAAGGTTTAATATTGACATAGAGATAATAATACTTCAAGCATACTAACTAAGCAATTATGTCTCTTCAAAATAACATGGACAAAGAAAGTTATCCCTACAAAATCATATAGTCTGGCTATGCTCCATCTTCACCACACAAAGTATTCAAATCATGCACAACCCCAATGACAAGCCAAGCAATTGTTTCATACTTTTAATGTTCTCAAACCTTTTCAATTTTCACGCAATACATGAGCGTGAGCCGTGGACATAGCACTATAGGTGGAATAGAATGGTGGTTATGGAGGAGACAAAAAGGGAGAAGATAGTCTCACATCAACTAGGCGTCTCAATGGGCCATGGAGATGCCCATCAATAGATGTCAATGTGAGTGAGTAGGGATTTCCATGCAACGGATGCACTAGAGCTATAAATATATGAAAGGTCAACAAAAAGAAACTAAGTGGGTGTGCATCCAACTTGCTTTCTCACGAAGACCTAGGGCATTTTGAGGAAGCCCATCGTTGGAATATACAAGCCAAGTTCTACAATGAAAAATTCCCACTAGTATATGAAAGTGATAACAAAGGAGACTCTCTATCATGAAGATCGTGGTGCTACTTTGAAGCACAAGTGTGGAAAAAGGATAGTAGTATTGCCCCCTTTTTTGGGCCTTCTTTTTTTCTTTGTCCTTTCTCTTTTTTTATTTGGGACAATACTCTATGAATGATGATCATCACACTTCTATTTATTTACAACTCAATGATTACAACTCGATACTATAACAAAGTATGACTCTATATGAATGCCTCCGGCGGTGTACCGGGATAGCAATGATGCATGAGTGACTTATATGAAAGAATTATGAACGGTGGCTTTGCCACAACTAGAATGTCAACTACATGATCATGCAAAGCAATATGACAAGGATGGAGTGTGTCATGATAAATGGAACGATGGAAAGTTGCATGACAATATATCTTGGAATGGCTATGGAAATGCCATGATAGGTAGGTATGGTGGCTGTTTTGAGGAAGGTATATGGTGGGTGTATGATACCGGCAAAAGGTGCGCGGTATTAGAGAGGCTAGCAATGGTGGAAGGGTGAGAGTGCGTATAATCCATGGACTCAACATTAGTCACAAAGAACTCACATACTTATTGCAAAAATCTATTAGTTATCGAAGCAAAGTACTACGCGCATGCTCCTAGGGGGATAGATTGGTAGGAAAAGACAATCGCTCGTCCCCGACCGCCACTCATAAGGAGGACAATCAATAAATACATCATGCTCCGACTTCTTAACATAATGGTTCACCATACGTGCATGCTATGGGAATCACAAACTGCAACACAAGAATTTATAAAATTCACAACTACTCAACTAGCACAACTCTAATATCACCATCTCCATATCTCAAAACAATTATCAAGTTTGAAACTTCTCATAGTATTCAACACACTCATAAGAAAATTTTATTTATTAATCTTGAATGCCTCAAATAATTAAAGCAAATTACCATGCTGTTTTGTAGGACACTAAAAATAATCTAAGTGAAGCATGAGAGAACAATAGTTTCTATAAAACAAATCTACCTCCATGCTCTAAAAGATATAAGTGAAGTACTAGAGCAAAAACTATATAACTCAAAAGATATAAGTGAAGCACATAGAGTATTCTAATAATTTCCGAATCATGTGTGTCTCTCTCAAAAAGGTTTGTTCAGAAATGATGATTGTGGAAAACTAACAAATAAAGATTCAAATAATACAAGACGCTCCAAGAAAAACACATATCATGTGGTAAATAAAAATATAGCTCCAAGTAAAGTTACCGATAGAAGTAGACAAAAGAGGGGATGCCTTCCGGGGCATCCCCAAGCTTTGGCTTTTAGGTGTCCTTAGATTATCTTGGGGGTGCCATGGGAATCCCCAAGCTTAGGCTCTCTCCACTCCTTGTTCCATAGTCCATCAAGTCTTTACCCAAAACTTGAAAACCTCACAACACAAAACTTAAAGTAGAAAATCTCGTGAGCTCCGTTAGCGAAAGAAAACAAAACACAACTTCAAGGTACTGTAATGAACTCATTATTTATTTATATTGGTGTTAAACCTACTGTATTCCAACTTCTCTATGGTTTATAAACTATTTTACTAGCCATAGATTCATCAAAATAAGCAAAAAACACACGAAAAACAGAACCTGTCAAAAACAGAATAGTCTGTAGTAATCTATAGATAACGCAAAATATGGAACCCCAAAAATTCTAAAATAAATTTCTGGACGTGAGGAATTTATATATTAATCATCTTCAAAAATAATTAACTAAATAGCACTTTCCAAATAAAAATGGCAGAAGGTCTCGTGAGCGCTAAAGTTTCTGGTTTTTACAGCAAGATTAACAAGACTTTCCCCAAGTCTTCCCAACGGTTCTACTTGGCACAAACACTAATTAAACACAAAAAACACAACCAAAAAAGAGGCTAGATAAATTATTTATTAATAAACAGGAGCAAAAAGCAAGGAATAAAAATAAAATTGGGTTGCCTCCCAACAAGGGCTATCGTTTAACGCCCCTAGCTAGGCATAAAAAGCAAGGATAGATGTAGGTGTTGCCATCTTTGGTAGGCCCCCCCCCCCCCCCCCCCCCCCCCCCCCCCCCCCCCCCCCCCCCCCCCCCCCCCCCCCCCCCCCCCCCCCCCCCCCCCCCCCCCCCCCCCCCCCCCCCCCCCCCCCCCCCCCCCCCCCCCCCCCCCCCCCCCCCCCCCCCCCCCCCCCCCCCCCCCCCCCCCCCCCCCCCCCCCCCCCCCCCCCCCCCCCCCCCCCCCCCCCCCCCCCCCCCCCCCCCCCCCCCCCCCCCCCCCCCCCCCCCCCCCCCCCCCCCCCCCCCCCCCCCCCCCCCCCCCCCCCCCCCCCCCCCCCCCCCCCCCCCCCCCCCCCCCCCCCCCCCCCCCCCCCCCCCCCCCCCCCCCCCCCCCCCCCCCCCCCCCCCCCCCCCCCCCCCCCCCCCCCCCCCCCCCCCCCCCCCCCCCCCCCCCCCCCCCCCCCCCCCCCCCCCCCCCCCCCCCCCCCCCCCCCCCCCCCCCCCCCCCCCCCCCCCCCCCCCCCCCCCCCCCCCCCCCCCCCCCCCCCCCCCCCCCCCCCCCCCCCCCCCCCCCCCCCCCCCCCCCCCCCCCCCCCCCCCCCCCCCCCCCCCCCCCCCCCCCCCCCCCCCCCCCCCCCCCCCCCCCCCCCCCCCCCCCCCCCCCCCCCCCCCCCCCCCCCCCCCCCCCCCCCCCCCCCCCCCCCCCCCCCCCCCCCCCCCCCCCCCCCCCCCCCCCCCCCCCCCCCCCCCCCCCCCCCCCCCCCCCCCCCCCCCCCCCCCCCCCCCCCCCCCCCCCCCCCCCCCCCCCCCCCCCCCCCCCCCCCCCCCCCCCCCCCCCCCCCCCCCCCCCCCCCCCCCCCCCCCCCCCCCCCCCCCCCCCCCCCCCCCCCCCCCCCCCCCCCCCCCCCCCCCCCCCCCCCCCCCCCCCCCCCCCCCCCCCCCCCCCCCCCCCCCCCCCCCCCCCCCCCCCCCCCCCCCCCCCCCCCCCCCCCCCCCCCCCCCCCCCCCCCCCCCCCCCCCCCCCCCCCCCCCCCCCCCCCCCCCCCCCCCCCCCCCCCCCCCCCCCCCCCCCCCCCCCCCCCCCCCCCCCCCCCCCCCCCCCCCCCCCCCCCCCCCCCCCCCCCCCCCCCCCCCCCCCCCCCCCCCCCCCCCCCCCCCCCCCCCCCCCCCCCCCCCCCCCCCCCCCCCCCCCCCCCCCCCCCCCCCCCCCCCCCCCCCCCCCCCCCCCCCCCCCCCCCCCCCCCCCCCCCCCCCCCCCCCCCCCCCCCCCCCCCCCCCCCCCCCCCCCCCCCCCCCCCCCCCCCCCCCCCCCCCCCCCCCCCCCCCCCCCCCCCCCCCCCCCCCCCCCCCCCCCCCCCCCCCCCCCCCCCCCCCCCCCCCCCCCCCCCCCCCCCCCCCCCCCCCCCCCCCCCCCCCCCCCCCCCCCCCCCCCCCCCCCCCCCCCCCCCCCCCCCCCCCTAGATACTCCAATGTCACCTCAAGTATCCGTGGGTATGATTATACGATATGTGATACGTCTCCAACGTATCTATAATTTTTGATTGCTCCATGCTATATTATCTACTGTTTTGGACATTATTGGGCTTTATTATCCACTTTTATATTACTTTTGGGACTAACCTATTAACCGGAGGCCCAGCCCAGAATTGCTGTTTTTTGCCTATTTCAGAGTTTCACAGAAAAGGAATATCAAACGGAGTCCAAACGGAATGAAACCTTCGGGAACGTGATTTTCTCACCGAACATGATCCATGAGACTTGGACCCTAAGTCAAGGAAGCTTCGAGGAGGCCACGAGGTAGGGGGGCGCGCCTACCCCCCCCCCCCCCCCCCCCCCCCCCCCCCCCCCCCCCCCCCCCCCCCCCCCCCCCCCCCCCCCCCCCCCCCCCCCCCCCCCCCCGGCGCGCCCTCCACCCTCGTGGGCCCCCTGTTGCTCCACCGACGTACTTCTTCCTCCTATATATACCTACGTACCCCCAAACGATTAGATATGGAGCAAAAAAACCTAATTCCACCGCCGCAACCTTCTGTACCCACGAGATCCCATCTTGGGGCCTGTTCCGGAGCTCCGCCGGAGGGGGCATCAATCACGGAGGGCTTCTACATCAACACCATAGCCCCTCCGATGAAGTGTGAGTAGTTTACCTCAGACCTTTGGGTCCATACCCCCCCCCCCCCCCCCCCCCCCCCCCCCCCCCCCCCCCCCCCCCCCCCCCCCCCCCCCCCCCCCCCCCCCCCCCCCCCCCCCCCCCCCCCCCCCCCCCCCCCCCCCCCCCCCCCCCCCCCCCCCCCCCCCCCCCCCCCCCCCCCCCCCCCCCCCCCCCCCCCCCCCCCCCCCCCCCCCCCCCCCCCCCCCCCCCCCCCCCCCCCCCCCCCCCCCCCCCCCCCCCCCCCCCCCCCCCCCCCCCCCCCCCCCCCCCCCCCCCCCCCCCCCCCCCCCCCCCCCCCCCCCCCCCCCCCCCCCCCCCCCCCCCCCCCCCCCCCCCCCCCCCCCCCCCCCCCCCCCCCCCCCCCCCCCCCCCCCCCCCCCCCCCCCCCCCCCCCCCCCCCCCCCCCCCCCCCCCCCCCCCCCCCCCCCCCCCCCCCCCCCCCCCCCCCCCCCCCCCCCCCCCCCCCCCCCCCCCCCCCCCCCCCCCCCCCCCCCCCCCCCCCCCCCCCCCCCCCCCCCCCCCCCCCCCCCCCCCCCCCCCCCCCCCCCCCCCCCCCCCCCCCCCCCCCCCCCCCCCCCCCCCCCCCCCCCCCCCCCCCCCCCCCCCCCCCCCCCCCCCCCCCCCCCCCCCCCCCCCCCCCCCCCCCCCCCCCCCCCCCCCCCCCCCCCCCCCCCCCCCCCCCCCCCCCCCCCCCCCCCCCCCCCCCCCCCCCCCCCCCCCCCCCCCCCCCCCCCCCCCCCCCCCCCCCCCCCCCCCCCCCCCCCCCCCCCCCCCCCCCCCCCCCCCCCCCCCCCCCCCCCCCCCCCCCCCCCCCCCCCCCCCCCCCCCCCCCCCCCCCCCCCCCCCCCCCCCCCCCCCCCCCCCCCCCCCCCCCCCCCCCCCCCCCCCCCCCCCCCCCCCCCCCCCCCCCCCCCCCCCCCCCCCCCCCCCCCCCCCCCCCCCCCCCCCCCCCCCCCCCCCCCCCCCCCCCCCCCCCCCCCCCCCCCCCCCCCCCCCCCCCCCCCCCCCCCCCCCCCCCCCCCCCCCCCCCCCCCCCCCCCCCCCCCCCCCCCCCCCCCCCCCCCCCCCCCCCCCCCCCCCCCCCCCCCCCCCCCCCCCCCCCCCCCCCCCCCCCCCCCCCCCCCCCCCCCCCCCCCCCCCCCCCCCCCCCCCCCCCCCCCCCCCCCCCCCCCCCCCCCCCCCCCCCCCCCCCCCCCCCCCCCCCCCCCCCCCCCCCCCCCCCCCCCCCCCCCCCCCCCCCCCCCCCCCCCCCCCCCCCCCCCCCCCCCCCCCCCCCCCCCCCCCCCCCCCCCCCCCCCCCCCCCCCCCCCCCCCCCCCCCCCCCCCCCCCCCCCCCCCCCCCCCCCCCCCCCCCCCCCCCCCCCCCCCCCCCCCCCCCCCCCCCCCCCCCCCCCCCCCCCCCCCCCCCCCCCCCCCCCCCCCCCCCCCCCCCCCCCCCCCCCCCCCCCCCCCCCCCCCCCCCCCCCCCCCCCCCCCCCCCCCCCCCCCCCCCCCCCCCCCCCCCCCCCCCCCCCCCCCCCCCCCCCCCCCCCCCCCCCCCCCCCCCCCCCCCCCCCCCCCCCCCCCCCCCCCCCCCCCCCCCCCCCCCCCCCCCCCCCCCCCCCCCCCCCCCCCCCCCCCCCCCCCCCCCCCCCCCCCCCCCCCCCCCCCCCCCCCCCCCCCCCCCCCCCCCCCCCCCCCCCCCCCCCCCCCCCCCCCCCCCCCCCCCCCCCCCCCCCCCCCCCCCCCCCCCCCCCCCCCCCCCCCCCCCCCCCCCCCCCCCCCCCCCCCCCCCCCCCCCCCCCCCCCCCCCCCCCCCCCCCCCCCCCCCCCCCCCCCCCCCCCCCCCCCCCCCCCCCCCCCCCCCCCCCCCCCCCCCCCCCCCCCCCCCCCCCCCCCCCCCCCCCCCCCCCCCCCCCCCCCCCCCCCCCCCCCCCCCCCCCCCCCCCCCCCCCCCCCCCCCCCCCCCCCCCCCCCCCCCCCCCCCCCCCCCCCCCCCCCCCCCCCCCCCCCCCCCCCCCCCCCCCCCCCCCCCCCCCCCCCCCCCCCCCCCCCCCCCCCCCCCCCCCCCCCCCCCCCCCCCCCCCCCCCCCCCCCCCCCCCCCCCCCCCCCCCCCCCCCCCCCCCCCCCCCCCCCCCCCCCCCCCCCCCCCCCCCCCCCCCCCCCCCCCCCCCCCCCCCCCCCCCCCCCCCCCCCCCCCCCCCCCCCCCCCCCCCCCCCCCCCCCCCCCCCCCCCCCCCCCCCCCCCCCCCCCCCCCCCCCCCCCCCCCCCCCCCCCCCCCCCCCCCCCCCCCCCCCCCCCCCCCCCCCCCCCCCCCCCCCCCCCCCCCCCCCCCCCCCCCCCCCCCCCCCCCCCCCCCCCCCCCCCCCCCCCCCCCCCCCCCCCCCCCCCCCCCCCCCCCCCCCCCCCCCCCCCCCCCCCCCCCCCCCCCCCCCCCCCCCCCCCCCCCCCCCCCCCCCCCCCCCCCCCCCCCCCCCCCCCCCCCCCCCCCCCCCCCCCCCCCCCCCCCCCCCCCCCCCCCCCCCCCCCCCCCCCCCCCCCCCCCCCCCCCCCCCCCCCCCCCCCCCCCCCCCCCCCCCCCCCCCCCCCCCCCCCCCCCCCCCCCCCCCCCCCCCCCCCCCCCCCCCCCCCCCCCCCCCCCCCCCCCCCCCCCCCCCCCCCCCCCCCCCCCCCCCCCCCCCCCCCCCCCCCCCCCCCCCCCCCCCCCCCCCCCCCCCCCCCCCCCCCCCCCCCCCCCCCCCCCCCCCCCCCCCCCCCCCCCCCCCCCCCCCCCCCCCCCCCCCCCCCCCCCCCCCCCCCCCCCCCCCCCCCCCCCCCCCCCCCCCCCCCCCCCCCCCCCCCCCCCCCCCCCCCCCCCCCCCCCCCCCCCCCCCCCCCCCCCCCCCCCCCCCCCCCCCCCCCCCCCCCCCCCCCCCCCCCCCCCCCCCCCCCCCCCCCCCCCCCCCCCCCCCCCCCCCCCCCCCCCCCCCCCCCCCCCCCCCCCCCCCCCCCCCCCCCCCCCCCCCCCCCCCCCCCCCCCCCCCTGGGGTGCGCGCGAAGATTTCCCCCCAACCGATCTACGCCCTAGCTCGCTAAGATCTCGCGGACGAACTCGACGAACTCGCAACACAAAGACACAGGATTTATACAGGTTCAGGCCATCGTTGTGGTGTAATACCCTACTCCAGTGTGGTGGTGGTGGATTACCTCTTTGGCTGATGATGTACCGTACAAGGGGAAGAACTACCTCCTAAGGTTGAGGTGTTCTTGTTCTCGGTGTGTGGCTAGGGGTTTGCTCAAGATCAGATCCCTTCAGATCCGTTTCAATCCGTTGCCTGAGGCTTGGTCCCGTTGCCTGAGGCTTGGTTCCGTTGCCTGAGGCTTGGTTGCCTCCTACTGTGGTGGCTAGTCCTATTTATAGAGGCCCTGGTCCTCTCCCCCAAATATTGAGCGGGAAGGGAGCCAACAACGGCGGCCAATTTGAAAGGGGACAGCTGGTACAGCTTATCCTGACAAAAGCGGTCTTCGCCTGCAAAAGGCTCTGGCGGTGACGCCATCTTGGGCTCCATGGTGACCTTCGTCTTGCCGTCCTGCTGGTCTTGGTCTTGTTGCATAGATATGGAAACCTTTGCTTGATGCCTTGGTACTCCGCGCCTGCGCTTGCCTCCTTAGCACCGAAGAGGAAACAAGGACGCTGCGCACACTGGCGCCCGCCTGGCGCCCGCCTGATCCTGATCGTCATGGCTTATGTCACGAGAGCCTCGCGAGGTTTGCCCTGCCTTGATATCTCTGCTCCTCGCGAGGCAGCCTGGTGAGGCCGCTCCTGAGGAGGTCTTGCGTCGTCCCCCCCCCCCCCCCCCCCCCCCCCCCCCCCCCCCCCCCCCCCCCCCCCCCCCCCCCCCCCCCCCCCCCCCCCCCCCCCCCCCCCCCCCCCCCCCCCCCCCCCCCCCCCCCCCCCCCCCCCCCCCCCCCCCCCCCCCCCCCCCCCCCCCCCCCCCCCCCCCCCCCCCCCCCCCCCCCCCCCCCCCCCCCCCCCCCCCCCCCCCCCCCCCCCCCCCCCCCCCCCCCCCCCCCCCCCCCCCCCCCCCCCCCCCCCCCCCCCCCCCCCCCCCCCCCCCCCCCCCCCCCCCCCCCCCCCCCCCCCCCCCCCCCCCCCCCCCCCCCCCCCCCCCCCCCCCCCCCCCCCCCCCCCCCCCCCCCCCCCCCCCCCCCCCCCCCCCCCCCCCCCCCCCCCCCCCCCCCCCCCCCCCCCCCCCCCCCCCCCCCCCCCCCCCCCCCCCCCCCCCCCCCCCCCCCCCCCCCCCCCCCCCCCCCCCCCCCCCCCCCCCCCCCCCCCCCCCCCCCCCCCCCCCCCCCCCCCCCCCCCCCCCCCCCCCCCCCCCCCCCCCCCCCCCCCCCCCCCCCCCCCCCCCCCCCCCCCCCCCCCCCCCCCCCCCCCCCCCCCCCCCCCCCCCCCCCCCCCCCCCCCCCCCCCCCCCCCCCCCCCCCCCCCCCCCCCCCCCCCCCCCCCCCCCCCCCCCCCCCCCCCCCCCCCCCCCCCCCCCCCCCCCCCCCCCCCCCCCCCCCCCCCCCCCCCCCCCCCCCCCCCCCCCCCCCCCCCCCCCCCCCCCCCCCCCCCCCCCCCCCCCCCCCCCCCCCCCCCCCCCCCCCCCCCCCCCCCCCCCCCCCCCCCCCCCCCCCCCCCCCCCCCCCCCCCCCCCCCCCCCCCCCCCCCCCCCCCCCCCCCCCCCCCCCCCCCCCCCCCCCCCCCCCCCCCCCCCCCCCCCCCCCCCCCCCCCCCCCCCCCCCCCCCCCCCCCCCCCCCCCCCCCCCCCCCCCCCCCCCCCCCCCCCCCCCCCCCCCCCCCCCCCCCCCCCCCCCCCCCCCCCCCCCCCCCCCCCCCCCCCCCCCCCCCCCCCCCCCCCCCCCCCCCCCCCCCCCCCCCCCCCCCCCCCCCCCCCCCCCCCCCCCCCCCCCCCCCCCCCCCCCCCCCCCCCCCCCCCCCCCCCCCCCCCCCCCCCCCCCCCCCCCCCCCCCCCCCCCCCCCCCCCCCCCCCCCCCCCCCCCCCCCCCCCCCCCCCCCCCCCCCCCCCCCCCCCCCCCCCCCCCCCCCCCCCCCCCCCCCCCCCCCCCCCCCCCCCCCCCCCCCCCCCCCCCCCCCCCCCCCCCCCCCCCCCCCCCCCCCCCCCCCCCCCCCCCCCCCCCCCCCCCCCCCCCCCCCCCCCCCCCCCCCCCCCCCCCCCCCCCCCCCCCCCCCCCCCCCCCCCCCCCCCCCCCCCCCCCCCCCCCCCCCCCCCCCCCCCCCCCCCCCCCCCCCCCCCCCCCCCCCCCCCCCCCCCCCCCCCCCCCCCCCCCCCCCCCCCCCCCCCCCCCCCCCCCCCCCCCCCCCCCCCCCCCCCCCCCCCCCCCCCCCCCCCCCCCCCCCCCCCCCCCCCCCCCCCCCCCCCCCCCCCCCCCCCCCCCCCCCCCCCCCCCCCCCCCCCCCCCCCCCCCCCCCCCCCCCCCCCCCCCCCCCCCCCCCCCCCCCCCCCCCCCCCCCCCCCCCCCCCCCCCCCCCCCCCCCCCCCCCCCCCCCCCCCCCCCCCCCCCCCCCCCCCCCCCCCCCCCCCCCCCCCCCCCCCCCCCCCCCCCCCCCCCCCCCCCCCCCCCCCCCCCCCCCCCCCCCCCCCCCCCCCCCCCCCCCCCCCCCCCCCCCCCCCCCCCCCCCCCCCCCCCCCCCCCCCCCCCCCCCCCCCCCCCCCCCCCCCCCCCCCCCCCCCCCCCCCCCCCCCCCCCCCCCCCCCCCCCCCCCCCCCCCCCCCCCCCCCCCCCCCCCCCCCCCCCCCCCCCCCCCCCCCCCCCCCCCCCCCCCCCCCCCCCCCCCCCCCCCCCCCCCCCCCCCCCCCCCCCCCCCCCCCCCCCCCCCCCCCCCCCCCCCCCCCCCCCCCCCCCCCCCCCCCCCCCCCCCCCCCCCCCCCCCCCCCCCCCCCCCCCCCCCCCCCCCCCCCCCCCCCCCCCCCCCCCCCCCCCCCCCCCCCCCCCCCCCCCCCCCCCCCCCCCCCCCCCCCCCCCCCCCCCCCCCCCCCCCCCCCCCCCCCCCCCCCCCCCCCCCCCCCCCCCCCCCCCCCCCCCCCCCCCCCCCCCCCCCCCCCCCCCCCCCCCCCCCCCCCCCCCCCCCCCCCCCCCCCCCCCCCCCCCCCCCCCCCCCCCCCCCCCCCCCCCCCCCCCCCCCCCCCCCCCCCCCCCCCCCCCCCCCCCCCCCCCCCCCCCCCCCCCCCCCCCCCCCCCCCCCCCCCCCCCCCCCCCCCCCCCCCCCCCCCCCCCCCCCCCCCCCCCCCCCCCCCCCCCCCCCCCCCCCCCCCCCCCCCCCCCCCCCCCCCCCCCCCCCCCCCCCCCCCCCCCCCCCCCCCCCCCCCCCCCCCCCCCCCCCCCCCCCCCCCCCCCCCCCCCCCCCCCCCCCCCCCCCCCCCCCCCCCCCCCCCCCCCCCCCCCCCCCCCCCCCCCCCCCCCCCCCCCCCCCCCCCCCCCCCCCCCCCCCCCCCCCCCCCCCCCCCCCCCCCCCCCCCCCCCCCCCCCCCCCCCCCCCCCCCCCCCCCCCCCCCCCCCCCCCCCCCCCCCCCCCCCCCCCCCCCCCCCCCCCCCCCCCCCCCCCCCCCCCCCCCCCCCCCCCCCCCCCCCCCCCCCCCCCCCCCCCCCCCCCCCCCCCCCCCCCCCCCCCCCCCCCCCCCCCCCCCCCCCCCCCCCCCCCCCCCCCCCCCCCCCCCCCCCCCCCCCCCCCCCCCCCCCCCCCCCCCCCCCCCCCCCCCCCCCCCCCCCCCCCCCCCCCCCCCCCCCCCCCCCCCCCCCCCCCCCCCCCCCCCCCCCCCCCCCCCCCCCCCCCCCCCCCCCCCCCCCCCCCCCCCCCCCCCCCCCCCCCCCCCCCCCCCCCCCCCCCCCCCCCCCCCCCCCCCCCCCCCCCCCCCCCCCCCCCCCCCCCCCCCCCCCCCCCCCCCCCCCCCCCCCCCCCCCCCCCCCCCCCCCCCCCCCCCCCCCCCCCCCCCCCCCCCCCCCCCCCCCCCCCCCCCCCCCCCCCCCCCCCCCCCCCCCCCCCCCCCCCCCCCCCCCCCCCCCCCCCCCCCCCCCCCCCCCCCCCCCCCCCCCCCCCCCCCCCCCCCCCCCCCCCCCCCCCCCCCCCCCCCCCCCCCCCCCCCCCCCCCCCCCCCCCCCCCCCCCCCCCCCCCCCCCCCCCCCCCCCCCCCCCCCCCCCCCCCCCCCCCCCCCCCCCCCCCCCCCCCCCCCCCCCCCCCCCCCCCCCCCCCCCCCCCCCCCCCCCCCCCCCCCCCCCCCCCCCCCCCCCCCCCCCCCCCCCCCCCCCCCCCCCCCCCCCCCCCCCCCCCCCCCCCCCCCCCCCCCCCCCCCCCCCCCCCCCCCCCCCCCCCCCCCCCCCCCCCCCCCCCCCCCCCCCCCCCCCCCCCCCCCCCCCCCCCCCCCCCCCCCCCCCCCCCCCCCCCCCCCCCCCCCCCCCCCCCCCCCCCCCCCCCCCCCCCCCCCCCCCCCCCCCCCCCCCCCCCCCCCCCCCCCCCCCCCCCCCCCCCCCCCCCCCCCCCCCCCCCCCCCCCCCCCCCCCCCCCCCCCCCCCCCCCCCCCCCCCCCCCCCCCCCCCCCCCCCCCCCCCCCCCCCCCCCCCCCCCCCCCCCCCCCCCCCCCCCCCCCCCCCCCCCCCCCCCCCCCCCCCCCCCCCCCCCCCCCCCCCCCCCCCCCCCCCCCCCCCCCCCCCCCCCCCCCCCCCCCCCCCCCCCCCCCCCCCCCCCCCCCCCCCCCCCCCCCCCCCCCCCCCCCCCCCCCCCCCCCCCCCCCCCCCCCCCCCCCCCCCCCCCCCCCCCCCCCCCCAAAGCACCGTCATGATCACCATCGTCACCGGCGCGACACCTTGATCTCCATCGTACCATCGTTGTCGTCTTGCCAACTATTGCTACTATGACTATCGCTACCGCTTAGTGATAAAGTAAAGCAATTACAGGGCGATTGCATTGCATACAATAAAGCGACAACCATATGGCTCCTGCCAGTTGCCGATAACTCCGCTACAAAACATGATCATCTCATACAATAAATATAGCATCATGTCTTGACCATATCACATCACAACATGCCCTGCAAAAACAAGTTAGACGTCCTCTACTTTGTTGTTGCAAGTTTTACGTGGCTGCTACGGGCTGAGCAAGAACCGTTCTTACCTACGCATCAAAACCACAATGATATTTCGTCAAGTTAGTGATGTTTTAACCTTCACAAGGACCGGGCGTAGCCACACTCGGTTTAACTAAAGTTGGAGAAACTGACACCCGCCAGCCACCTGTGTGCAAAGCACGTCGGTAGAACCAGTCTCGCGTAAGCGTACGCGTAATGTCGGTCCGGGCCGCTTCATCCAACAATACCGCCGAACCAAAGTATGACATGCTGGTAAGCAGTATGACTTGTATCGCCCACAACTCACTTGTGTTCTACTCGTGCATATAACATCTACGCATAAACCTGGCTCGGATGCCACTGTTGGCGAACGTAGTAATTTCAAAAAATTTCCTACGCACACGCAAGATCATGGTGATGCATAGCAACGAGAGGGGAGAGTGTTGTCCACGTACCCTCTCGGGTGGTGTGAGTTGCGAAACTATTCCGCATTGTTTCAAATGAAGACCAAACTCGTAACTCAAATATTCTCCTCCACGATCAGATCATAGAAACTTTATTTTCTTGTTACGATGATTTTCCACTTCACTCTGAAATTATATGAACTTTTCAAATGTTTCAGACTTATGTTTCATCAAGTAGATATACCCATATCTGCTCAAATCATCTATGAAGGTCAGAAAATAACGGTACCCGCCGCGAGCCTCAACACTCATCGGATCGCATACATCAGTATGTATTATTTCCAATAAGTCAGTTGCTCGCTCCATTGTTCCGGAGAACGACGTTTTAGTCATCTTGCCCATGAGGCATGGTTCGCAAGTACCAAGTGATTCATAATCAAGTGATTCCAGAAGTCCATCAGTATGGAGTTTCTTCATGCGCTTTACACCAATATGACCCAAACGGCAGTGCCACAAGTAAGTTGCACTATCATTATCAACTCTGCATCTTTTGGCTTCAACATTATGAATATGTGCATCACTACGATCGAGATCCAACAAACCATTTTCATTGGGTGTATGACCATAGAAGGTTTTATTCATGTAAACAAAACAACAATTATTCTCTAACTTAAATGAATAACCGTATTGCGATAAACATGATCAAATCATATTCATGCTCAAAGCAAACACCAAATAACACTTATTTAGGTTCAACACTAATCCCAAAAGTATAGGGAGTGTGCGATGATGATCATATCAATCTTGGAACCACTTCCAACACACATCGTCACTTCACCCTTAACTAGTCTTGTTCATTCTGCAACTCCCATTTCGAGTTACTAATCTTAGCAACTGAACTTGTATCAAATACTGAGGGGTTGCTATAAACACCAGTAAAGTACACATCAATAACATGTATATCAAATATACCTTTGTTCAATTTGCCATCCTTCTTATCCGCCAAATACTTGGGGTAGTTCTGCTTCCAGTGACCAGTCCCTTTGCAGTAGAAGCACTTAGTCTCAGGCTTAGGTCCAGACTTGGGCTTCTTCACTTGAGCAGCAACTTGCTTGCCGTTCTTCTTGAAGTTCCCCTTCTTCCCTTTGCCCTTTTCTTGAAACTAGCGGTCTTGTCAACCATCAACACTTGATGCTTTTCTTGATTTCTACCTTCGTCGATTTCACCATCACGAAGAGCTTGGGAATCGTTTCCGTTATCCCTTGCATATTATAGTTCATCACGAAGTTCTAGTAACTTGGTGATAGTGACTAGAGAACTCTGTCAATCACTATCTTATCTGGAAGATTAACTCCCACTTGATTCAAGCAATTGTAGTACTCAGACAATCTGAGCACACGCTCACTAGCTGAGCTATTCTCCTCCATCTTGTAGGCAAAGTGCTTGTCAAAGGTCTCATACCTTTCGACATGGGCATGAGTCTGAAATACTAATTTCAACTCTTGGAACATCTCATATGCTCTGTGGCGTTCAAAACGTCTTTGAAGTCCCGATTCTTAGCCGTAAAGCATGGTGCACTAAACTATCAAGTAGTCATCATACCCCCCCCCCCCCCCCCCCCCCCCCCCCCCCCCCCCCCCCCCCCCCCCCCCCCCCCCCCCCCCCCCCCCCCCCCCCCCCCCCCCCCCCCCCCCCCCCCCCCCCCCCCCCCCCCCCCCCCCCCCCCCCCCCCCCCCCCCCCCCCCCCCCCCCCCCCCCCCCCCCCCCCCCCCCCCCCCCCCCCCCCCCCCCCCCCCCCCCCCCCCCCCCCCCCCCCCCCCCCCCCCCCCCCCCCCCCCCCCCCCCCCCCCCCCCCCCCCCCCCCC
The DNA here is from genome assembly GCA_036873465.1 of Thinopyrum obtusiflorum. Classification (NCBI taxonomy): domain Eukaryota; kingdom Viridiplantae; phylum Streptophyta; class Magnoliopsida; order Poales; family Poaceae; genus Thinopyrum; species Thinopyrum obtusiflorum. The sequence goes on along the minus strand of JAAAWM010009492.1, from coordinate 4,411 downwards.
CCCCCCCCCCCCCCCCCCCCCCCCCCCCCCCCCCCCCCCCCCCCCCCCCCCCCCCCCCCCCCCCCCCCCCCCCCCCCCCCCCCCCCCCCCCCCCCCCCCCCCCCCCCCCCCCCCCCCCCCCCCCCCCCCCCCCCCCCCCCCCCCCCCCCCCCCCCCCCCCCCCCCCCCCCCCCCCCCCCCCCCCCCCCCCCCCCCCCCCCCCCCCCCCCCCCCCCCCCCCCCCCCCCCCCCCCCCCCCCCCCCCCCCCCCCCCCCCCCCCCCCCCCCCCCCCCCCCCCCCCCCCCCCCCCCCCCCCCCCCCCCCCCCCCCCCCCCCCCCCCCCCCCCCCCCCCCCCCCCCCCCCCCCCCCCCCCCCCCCCCCCCCCCCCCCCCCCCCCCCCCCCCCCCCCCCCCCCCCCCCCCCCCCCCCCCCCCCCCCCCCCCCCCCCCCCCCCCCCCCCCCCCCCCCCCCCCCCCCCCCCCCCCCCCCCCCCCCCCCCCCCCCCCCCCCCCCCCCCCCCCCCCCCCCCCCCCCCCCCCCCCCCCCCCCCCCCCCCCCCCCCCCCCCCCCCCCCCCCCCCCCCCCCCCCCCCCCCCCCCCCCCCCCCCCCCCCCCCCCCCCCCCCCCCCCCCCCCCCCCCCCCCCCCCCCCCCCCCCCCCCCCCCCCCCCCCCCCCCCCCCCCCCCCCCCCCCCCCCCCCCCCCCCCCCCCCCCCCCCCCCCCCCCCCCCCCCCCCCCCCCCCCCCAGAATATGTAGGAACCAATATGAGCATCCAGGTTCTGCTATTGGTTATTGACCAGAGATGAGTCTCGGTCATGTCTACATAGTTCTCGAACCCATTGGGTCCGCACGCTTAACGTTCGATGACGATCGGTATTATGAGTTTATGTGTTTTGATGTACCGAAGGTTGTTCGGAGTCCCAGATGTGATCACGGACATGACGAGGAGTCTCGAAATGGTTGAGACATGAAGATTGATATATTGGAAGGTTATGTTTGGACACAGGAATGGTTTCAGATGAGTTTGGGCATTTTCCGGAGTACCGGGGGGTTACTGGAACCCCCCGGGGGGTTAATGGGCCTTCATGGGCCATGGTGGAAGAGAGGAGGAGGCGGCCAAGTGGTGGGGCGCGCCCCCCCAAGCCCAATCCGAATTGGGGAGGGGGCGGGCCCCCCTTTCCTTCTCTCCTTCTTCCCCTTCCTCCCCCCTCCTAGTTGGACTAGGAAAGGGGGGAATGTTGGGGAACGTAGTAATTTCAAAAAATTTCCTACGCACACGCAAGATCATGGTGATGCATAGCAACGAGAGGGGAGAGTGTCGTCTACGTACCCTCGTAGACCGTAAGTGGAAGCGTTATAACAACGCGATTGATGTAGTCATACGTCTTCACGATCGACCGATCCTCAGCACCGAACGTACGGCACCTCCGCGTTCAGCACACGTTCAGCTCGGTGACGTCTCGCGAACTCACGATCCAGTAGAGCTTCCGGGAAGAGCTTCATCAGCACGACGGCGTGGTGACGGTGATGATGATGCTACCGACGCAGGGCTTCGCCTAAGCACCGCTACGATATGACCGAGGTGGATTATGGTGGAGGGGGGCACCGCACACGGCTAAGAGATCAATGATCAATTGTTGTGTCTATGGGGTGCCCCCCTGCCCCCATATATAAAGGAGCTAGGGGGGGAGGCAGCCGGCCAGGAGGAGGGCGCGCTAAGGGGGGAGTCCTACTCCCACCGGGAGTAGGACTCCTCCTTTCCTAGTAGGAGTAGGAGAAGGGAAGGAAGGGAGAGAGGGAGAGAAGGAAAGGGGGGCGCCGCCCCCCCCCCTCCTTGTCCAATTCGGACTAGAGGGGGAGGGGGCGCGCGGCTGCCTTGGCCGCCCCTCCTCTTCTCCCACTAGGGCCCATTAGGCCCAATATACTCCCCGGGGGGTTCCGGTAACCCCCCCGGTACTCCGGTATATGCCCGAAACCTCCCGAAACACTTCCGGTGTCCTAACATAGTCATCCAATATATCGATGTTTACATCTCAACCATTTCAAGACTCCTCGTCATGTCCGTGATCATATCCGGGACACCTTCGGTACATCAAAACACAAAAACTCATAATACCGATCGTCACAGAACTTTAAGCGTGCGGACCCTACGGGTTCGAGAACTATGTAGACATGACCGAGACACATCTCCGGTCAATAACCAATAGCGGAACCTGGATGCTCATATTGGTTCCTACATATTCTACGAAGATCTTTATCGGTCAAACCGCATAACAACATACGTTTGTTCCCTTTGTCATCGGTATGTTACTTGCTCGAGATTCGATCGTCGGTATCTTAATACCTAGCTCAATCTCGTTGCCGGCAAGTCTCTTTACTCGTTCTGTAATGCATCATCCCGCAACTAACTCATTAGTCACATTGCTTGCAAGGCTTATTGTGATGTGCATTACCGAGAGGGCCCAGAGATACCTCTCCGACAATCGGAGTGACAAATCCTATTATTGATCTATGCCAACTCCACGAACACCATCGGAGACACCTGTAGAGCACCTTTATAATCACCCAGTTACGTTGTGACGTTTGGTAGCACACAAAGTGTTCTTCCGGTATTCGGGAGTTGCATAATCTCATAGTCACAGGAACATGTATAAGTCATGGAGAAAGCAATAGCAGAAAACTAAACGATCAAGTGCTAAGCTAACGAAATGGGTCACCCCCCCCCCCCCCCCCCCCCCCCCCCCCCCCCCCCCCCCCCCCCCCCCCCCCCCCCCCCCCCCCCCCCCCCCCCCCCCCCCCCCCCCCCCCCCCCCCCCCCCCCCCCCCCCCCCCCCCCCCCCCCCCCCCCCCCCCCCCCCCCCCCCCCCCCCCCCCCCCCCCCCCCCCCCCCCCCCCCCCCCCCCCCCCCCCCCCCCCCCCCCCCCCCCCCCCCCCCCCCCCCCCCCCCCCCCCCCCCCCCCCCCCCCCCCCCCCCCCCCCCCCCCCCCCCCCCCCCCCCCCCCCCCCCCCCCCCCCCCCCCCCCCCCCCCCCCCCCCCCCCCCCCCCCCCCCCCCCCCCCCCCCCCCCCCCCCCCCCCCCCCCCCCCCCCCCCCCCCCCCCCCCCCCCCCCCCCCCCCCCCCCCCCCCCCCCCCCCCCCCCCCCCCCCCCCCCCCCCCCCCCCCCCCCCCCCCCCCCCCCCCCCCCCCCCCCCCCCCCCCCCCCCCCCCCCCCCCCCCCCCCCCCCCCCCCCCCCCCCCCCCCCCCCCCCCCCCCCCCCCCCCCCCCCCCCCCCCCCCCCCCCCCCCCCCCCCCCCCCCCCCCCCCCCCCCCCCCCCCCCCCCCCCCCTCATCACGCCATCGTGCTGATGGAACTCTCCCTCGAAGCTCTACTAGATCGTGAGTTCGTGGGACATCACCGAGCTGAACGTGTGCAGATCGCGGAGGTGTCGTACGTTTGGTACTAGGATCGGTCGATCGTGAAGACGTACGACTACATCAACTGCGTTGTCTTAACGCTTCTGCTTACGGTCTACGAGGGTACGTGGATGACACTCTCCCCTCTCGTTGCTATGCATCGCCATGATCTTGCGTGTGCGTAGGAATTTTTTTAAAATTACTATGTTCCCCAACAGTGGTATCAGAGCCAGGTTTAGACGTAGATGTTATATGCACAGTAACATACCGATGACAAAGGGAACAACGTATGTTGTTATGCGGTTTGACCAATAAAGATCTTTGTAGAATATGTAGGAGCCAATATGAGCATCCAGGTCCCGCTATTGGCTATTGACCGGAGATGTGTTTCGGTCATGTCTACATAATTCTCGAACCCGTAGGGTCCGCACGCTCAACGTTCGGTGACGATTTATATTATGAGTTATGTGTTTTGATGTACCGAAGGTAGTTAGGAGTCCCGGATGAGATCAGTGACATGACGAGGATTCTCGAAATGGTCAATACATAAAGATCGATATATTGGACGACTATATTCTGACATCGGAAAGGTTCCGAGTGATTCGGGTATTTATCGGAGTACCGGAGAGTTACGGGAATTCTTCGGGGAGTGTATGGGCCTTATTGGGCTTTAGTGGAATAGAGGAGGAGGAAGCCTAGGAGGGCCCTCCCCCCTCACCCAATCCAAATTGGGTGAGGGGGCCGGCCCCCCTTTCCTTCTTCTCTCCCTCCTCTTTCCTACCTCTCCTACTCCAACTTGGAAGGGGGGATCCTACTCCTGGTGGGAGTAGGACTCCCCTATGGAGAGCTCAAGAGAGGGCCGACCCTCCCCCTCCTCTACTCCTTTATATACGGGGGAAGGGGGCACCCATATACACACAAGTTGATCATTGATCTTTTATCCGTGTCCGGTGCCCCCCTCCACCATAATCCACCTCGGTCATATCGTGGCGATGCTTAGGCGAAGCCCTGGTCGGTAGCTTCATCAACACCGT
>JAAAWM010009491.1:0-24098 GCA_036873465.1 Thinopyrum obtusiflorum | reverse complement strand
GATCGTGACTTGCCTAATGGCTAAAGTTGATGTGGGTTGGCTTTGGCATCGCCGACTAGCCCATGTCAATATGAGATCTTTGCAAAGTCTCCTCAAAAGGGGACCATGTGCGTGGACTAACAAATCTGAGTTTTGCCAAAGACCGTGCTTGCAGTGCTTGTATCGAAGGAAAGATTCATGAAACGGCTCATCGACCATCGACTATCATCTACTCAAAGAGGCCCTTGGAGCTCCTACACATGGATCTCTTTGGTCCTCCATCCTTTGATAGTCTTGGTGGAAGAAAGTATTGCTTGGTGATTGTGGATGACTACTCAAGATATACATGGGTATACTTCTTCAAGAGGAAGAGTGAGATTAAACAAACCATCATCAAATTTGCAAATGAAGCTCAATGTCAACATGATGCAAAGATCTTGATGATTAGAAGTGACAACGACACCGAGTTCAAGAACTATACCTTGGATGAGATTCTTAGTGACGAGGTGATCAAGCACCAATATGCCGCACCCTATACCCCTCAACAAAATGGTGTGGCAGAGAGGAAGAACCAGACGCTGATGGATGCGGCAAGGACCATGATGGCGGAATTCAAATCTCCGTACTACTTTTGGGCCGAAGCCATCAACACTACATGTCATGCTTCCAATAGACTCTACCTCCGCAAAGGTTTGAACAAGACTCCATATGAGATACTTACCGGCAACAAGCCCAACCTCAAGTACTTTTGGGTGTTCGGTTGTAAGTGTTTCATTCTCAAGAAAGGTGTTCATTTGTCTAAATTCAAACCTAGAGCTCAAGCGGGCATATTTGTTGGTTATGCTACAAACTCTCATGCTTACCGTGTTCTCAACAAGTCCACCAGACTCATTGAGGAGACGTGTAACGTGGAGTTTGATGAAAATAATGGCTCCCAAGTGGAGCAAAGTGGTCTTTGTGATGTAGGTGAGGAAATTCCTCCCCAATCCATAAGAAGAATAGGGATTGGTCAAGTACTCCCCATTGAGGAACCCCTTGTGGCCGAAGGAGAAGGACAATGCTCTACTCAAGTGGAGCCATCACCTTCGCTAGACCCACACACTTCCGAAGAACAAAATGAAGGCCCTCAACCCAATGAACAAGATCAAGGGCAAGGTCAAACCTCATGGAGATGGTGATGCACCAAATGATGCCCAAGATCAAGTTCATGCCTCCGAGCTCGCTCAAGATCAAGAGCAAACTCAAGGTCAAGAGCAAGATCAAGACGGTGCTCAAGGTCAAGAGCAAGCTCAAGACGGTGCTCAAGGTCAAGTACAAGCTCAAGACGGTGCTCAAAATGTGCAAGATGATCCTCAAATGCCCATCGAGGAACTTTTGGAGTGTCGTGCCGCTAAGGTGGCTTCCAAGCTCGAGCGTCAACAACATGTCATGGAGAATGTGCTTGGAAGCTTGAGAAAAGGGGTAACTACTCATAAACAATTGTCAAATTTTTGTGAGCATCACGCGTTTGTTTCGTGTGTTGAACCCCAAAAGGTACATGAGGCGCTCGATGATGAGGATTGGTCTTGAAGCTATGCACGATGAACTCAACAACTTCGAGCGCAATCAAGTTTGGGAATTAGTGCCAAGGCCAACGAAGGAACATAATGTCATTGGGACCAAGTGGATCTTTAAGAACAAGCAAGATGCGAACGGTGTGGTTGTTCGAAACAAGGCAAGATTGGTGGCACAAGGCTACTCCCAAGTCGAGGGTATCGACTATGGTGAAACCTTTGCCCCCGTTGCTCGTCTTGAGTCTATTCGCATGTTTCTTGCATATGCTTCTCATCATGATTTTAAATTGCAACAAATGGATGTGAAAAGTGCATTTCTTAATGGTCCTTTGAATGAGTTGGTGTATGTCAAACAACCTCCGGGATTCGAGGATCCCAAGTTCCCCACTCATGTATACAAACTCAAAAAGGTGCTCTATGGCCTTAAACAAGCCCCACGCGCGTGGTATGAGCACCTTACCGAGTTGTTGCAAGATCGTGGGTTTGAAATTGGGAAAATCGATCCCACTCTTTTTACTAAGAGGGTCAAAGGGGATTTGTTCATATGCCAACTATATGTTGATGATATTATTTTTGGTTCTCCTAACAAATCTTTCAATGATGAGTTGCCGCACTAATGACCAAGAAGTTTGAGATGTCTATGATGGGAGAGTTGAAGTTCTTTCTTGGGTTCAAAGTCAAGCAAAGAAGAGAAGGAACGTTCATCAACCAAGCCAAGTATACCCAAGACATGATCAAGAGATTCAAGCTAGAAGATGTCAAGCCGGTCAAGTTTCCCATGCCCACCAAATGCAAGCTTGACAGTGATCCCAATGGTAAAGCGGTGGATCAAAAGGTATATCATTCCATGATTGGATCCTTGATTTACCTTTGTGCATCTAGACCGGATATCATGTTGAGTGTGGGAATTTGTGCACGGTTTCAAGCCACACCTAAGGAAAGCCACTATGTGGCGGTCAAGCGAATCTTTCGATATTTGGCTCATACCCCAAACTTTGGCTTATGGTACCCCAAAGGAGCAAGCTTCGATCTCATGGGTTACTTGGACTCGGATTGGGCAGGAGATTGTGTGGAGAGGAAGTCAACTTCCGGAGGGTGCCAATTCCTTGGTCGCTCTTTGGTGTGTTGGTCTTCAAAGAAGCAAAATTGTGTGTCTCTCTCGTCCACTGAGGCCGAGTATCTAGCCGCCGCAAGTTTTTGTGCACAATTGCTATGGATGAGGCAAACTTTAAAGGATTACAGTGTCACTTGTGAAAGTGCCTCTTCTATGTGACAATGAAAGTGCTATCAAGATTTCTCTCAATCCGGTGCAACATAGCAAGACAAAGCATATTGAGATTCTCCATCATTTCATTCGAGATCACATCAAGCAGGGAGACAATGATATCATCTACATCAACACTCGAGAGCAACTAGCAAATATTTTCATGAAGCCTCTAGATGAAGCAAGATTTCGCGAGTTAAGGCATTAGATAAATATCATTGATTTGAGCAATGTGGCTTGAATCTATGCACACCCCACTGCACTCATCATTATATCTTGTTCTAGATGTAGGCATGGACATAGGGGGAGTGTTGTTCTCTCAATGAACTCTCCCTCCCCCCATTATGCATAAATTGATCAAGTCTTTCACATTAGCCATTTTTGATGATAATTGAGCTTCAAAGATGAGTTTTGGTCATGGACCCAAGGTTAAAATCTTCGCGGTACCATACCACTTGACTCAAACATAGGTGGCTTCGGCGACCGCCCTCTCTTTGAGAGGTGTGTTGTTTCTCTTTTTCTCTAGTTGGTTTGGCTTGTGTTTCTTTTGTTGTGTTTTTCTTCTAGTCTCTTCGGTGGTGCATCTCTTGTTTTTGTGTTTTACTCTTTGAGTTGCTCACTCGGCTCAACTAGGTTTCTCTTTTGTTTGGAGCTAGGTCCTTTTCTTCTCCATCTTGTCGAGTTCTTACTGGGCGGTACTACCGCTCAGGTCAGACAGTACTACCACTTAGTGGTACCAAGCGGTACTACCGCCCACCCGAGCAGTACTACAGCTGTGAGGCGGGCCTGGGAGTTATGTTTCGGGTAGGGGGAGTTTTTCTCCCCATACCCATTCAACTTGCCTCGCTCGTTCCCCTCCTGCTCCAGTGAAGAACTCACCGCGGGAGGCCTCCGCCGGGCCGCCTTCTCTGGGCCGTCTTTCACCTTTTCCTCCGGTGGAACCGATCCCCACCCTTTCCTCTTGCCATGGATGCTGGTGATGGCCCTTCGGAGCAACCTGTCCGTCGTGTCAACCCCGGGCGTACTGGATCGAAGCGCTATCGCACTTCTGAGGTAGCAGCTGCTTCCTCAAGTGTTCCTCCACCTCAGCCCAAGAAGCAGGTGGCGAACAAGCCCAAGCCAAGGGCCAAGTCTGTGACAGAGATGACCGCTAAGGAATTTTGGGAGAAACGTCGGCGCAACCCGTATGATCACGATCAAGAACCCAATCTTGTCAACCGTCCTTTCTGGAACTGTTTTCAGTGGGCTATCTTCTTTGATGTGATCAAAGCAAAGAAGAATCTCTATGTTGATGTCCGCTCCATTGACATTACTTATTTGGAGAAAGATCCTGCCTACTTTGGCGAAGCACTGCAGATGTGTACTCAGTTGAATATTCTCAAGATCATGGAGTTCAACAAGAATCTCTATGTTGATGTTCGGACTTATTTTATGTACGTGGCTGAATGGAGCCCCTGGCGATTTAAGTCGTACTGAGGTGTACATGGAAATTGGAAAAAAGAGGGAAGACAGATTAGGAAATAAGCCAGTACCGAATAGTTTGGGCGAAAGAACTGTTTCCATTATAGTCTGATTGATACATCAAAACGTATTTGTACAAATAATGCGATAATCATCAAGGCTATTTTACATGCCCAACACAAGGGAAAGCTGTGTACGGGTCCTAAAAAAGGAAGAGGTGATCTTTAAAGATCCTTTAGATACTACACTGCACGTCCACGCGGCTTTTCTCCTTGGTGTATTATCCTTTGAAAGGATCAACGAGCGGTTTTTCATGAGGGGCCTGGAAAAAGGGCCCTTGGTACCGTCGAAAGGTGATGTGGGTTGTAAGGAACCTGAAAAAATAAAAATAAGAAAAAGAAAAAAAAGGATATGCGTGTCCGGATAGGGTCGAGACATATTGTGAACTTTATGTTTACTATGCCTCCATCTTTGCCCATGGTATTTTTTAGTGCGTAGTTATGTACGCGTGGTACATACGCCGCAATGCGGTTGGGGCTGAGACGAAGGCCGAATTGCTAATCGAGCTCCTGACGAGCTGGACTGTCATTCTGCGGGGTAGTCCGGACTTGTTTAACAGTGTCCGGGGGTTTGACTGCCAATGTATTATTTGGCTTGATAAGGCCACCCTGTACCTCTGCTGCGAGGGCCGCGGTGTGCTCTTCAGTGCGAAGGGAGCGCTCCATGTTTCCATTGACTGTTATAACACCGCGTGGTCCGGGCATCTTGAGTTTGAGATAGGCATAGTGCGGGATCGCATTAAAGCGAGCGAACGCGGTTCGTCCGAGTAGCGCATGATAGCCGCTGTGGAAAGGGACGATGTCGAAGATCAAGTCTTCGCTTCGGAAGTTGTCTGGTGAGCCGAAGACGACTTCCAATGTGATTGAGCCCGTGCAGCGGGCCTCTACACCAGGTATTACTCCTTTAAAGGTAGTTTTGGTGGGCTTGATTCTTGACGAATCAATACCCATTTTGCGGACTGTGTCCTGATAGAGCAGGTTAAGGCTGCTACCGCCGTCCATGAGGACTCGCGTGAGGTGGAATCCATCAATAATTGGATCGAGGACCAGCGTGGCCGAACCTCCATGGCGGATACTGGTCGGATGGTCTCTACGATCGAAAGTGATCGGACAGGCTAACCATGGGTTGAATTTTGGGGCGACTGGCTCCATCGCATAGACGTCCCTTAACGCGCGCTTGCGCTCCCACTTGGGGGTGTGAGTAACGTATATCATATTCACCGTTTTGACCTCGGGGGGAAATTTCTTCTGCCCCCCTGTGCTCGGTGGGCGAGGCTCCTCATCGTCGTCCTCACTGGGTAACCCTTTCTCCTTATGTTCGGTATTTAACTTACCAGCCTGTTTGAAGACCCAACAACTTCTGTTGGTATGGTTGGCAGGCTTGTCGGGGGTGCCATGAATCTGGCAAGGTCGATCAAGTATTCGGTCCAAGCTAGATGAACCGTCTTTGTTTCTTCTGAATGGCTTCTTCCGCTGACCGGATTTGGAGCCACTGAATCCAGCGTTGACCGCCGCGTCTTCGGTATTGTCATTGTTGCTTCGACGCTTGTGTTTGTTGCGTCGGGGCCTGCCGTTACCGTTTCTGGCCTCAGAAGTGTCGGGGTCGCTGGTACTGTTGCCACTACGGGCTAGCCAGCTATCTTTGCCCACGCAAAAGTGGGTCATGAGTGCTGTAAGGGCTGCCATAGACTTCAGCTTCTCTTGGCCGAGGTGTCGGGTGAGCCATTTGCCGCGGATGCTGTGTTTAAAGGCCGCTAGGGCTTCGGCGTCCGGGCAGTCGACAATCTGGTTCTTTTTAATTAGGAACCTGGTCCAGAATTTCCTGGCCGACTCTCCGGGCTGCTGGACTATGTGACTGAGGTCATCGACGTCCAGAGGCCGGATATAAGTGCCCTGGAAGTTGTCTCTAAAGGCATCTTCCAAGTCTTCCCAGCTTCCAATAGAGTTTTCTGGGAGGCTATTTAACCAGTGCCGAGCTGGTCCCTTAAGTTTTAGGGGGAGGTATTTGATGGCATGTAGATCATCACCGCGAGCCATGTGAATGTGGAGAAGAAAATCTTCAATCCATACTGCGGGATCTGTTGTGCCATCGTATGATTCGATGTTCACGGGTTAAAACCCTTCTGGGAACTGGTGCTCCATTACCTCGTCGGTGAAGCATAGGGGGTGTGTGGCGCCTCTATATCGGGCCACATCACAACACAGTTCGGATGAAGTCCGTATGCGGTTTTCGGCCCGGGTGTAGTTATGCTTGTCGCGCCAGGCCTGATAGCCGTCTTCTCGCGCTGGGGCATGTCCCCGTGATCCGTAGATTGATCTGGTTTGCCCGGCTCTATTTTCCAGGTCCTGTCGGAGGTCATAGGTGTATCCTGGAGCCGCTGCTTCCCTGCCTCTACGGCGAGGTGGTGCAGGCTGTTGTTTGGCATGAGTAGCCAGTCTGTCCCGTCCACGTGGTGGTCGGTCGGGCTCGTCAGCAGTTTTGTGCTTTGGTGGTATTGGCTCAAGGGCCTCATCGTCGAATTGGGGTAGCAGCTTGCGCTTCGGGTAGCTCTTTGCTGGGCGTTCGAGGCCGTATTCCTTGGCTGCCAGGACGTTAGTCCATCTATCATTGAGCAAATCCTGATCAGCTTGAAGCTGTTGATGTTCTTTTTCAGGCTTCTTGCAGTGGCGATTAGCCAGCGCTTGAAGCGCTCTTGTTCAAGGGGTTCCTCTGGCACGATGAAGTCTTCGTCGTCGAGGCTCACATCCTCTTCGGAGATCGGTAGGTAATTACTATCCTCCGAGTCCTCGTTCCCGACCGGATCATCGGGGTTAACTTGCCCTTCCTCCCAATCATCCTGTTCGGATGTTGGCTCGACAGGGGCTTCGGGGTCTTCGGCATTCTCTGGAGTGTTATTGTCTCCGGTGCCGGTGTTGCTGTCTTTGTCGCCACGCGATTTTGAGCGGCGCCGCTGACGTCGACGCTTCAGAGGGGCTTCGGCAGGCTTGTCCTCAACCGGATCCTCCTTGTTGTCGTCGTCATCCTATTTGGGTGTGTCCACCATGTACACGTCGTATGTGGAAGTGGCCGTCCAGCGTCCGGTGAACGGCGGGTTTTGGCCTTGCTCATCTCCGGCATCGTCGTCCATACCGTCGATGTCTTCGGAGGCGTAATCGAGCATGTCGGTTAGATCCTCGACAGTGGTTATGAAGTGGGTGGCGGGTGGGACGTAAAATTCCCCGCTCTCAGCCCCTAGCATGGGCTGAGGGTAGTTTGGCAGCGATTCATCTGCAATGGCGAGGGATCGCATTAGGTCCAACGCCTCGCTTAAAGGCGAGGGTTGGATGGGGAGGCAAAAGCCTTTGGTGCTAGGTGAGGGAAAGGCCTCCGGGTCGTGCCCGCTTGCCGCAGTCCTCAGGGGTCAGAAATTAGGATCTGGGGACGAGTCCGGCCCTTCAGTGATGAGGGGAGTTTGGCTAGGCTCCAGACCTACCGGTGACACAGTCCTGTCCAAATCTGTGGCAGTGAGTTCCGTAATTGTGGAGAGTCCGGTGAGATCCGCACTCCCATCTTTGGACCCAGCAGTTTGCTCCGGATCTAAGGCCAGAGCGGCGGTCGGCGTCACAAACCCCTCGAAGATCAAGTCTCCTCGGATATCGGCGACGTAGTTCAGATTTCCAAAACTAATTTGATGACCAGGGGCGTAGCTGTCAATCTACTCCAGGTGGCCAATCGAGTTGGCCCGCAGTGCGAAGCTGCCGAATACGAAAATTTGGCCGGGGAGAAAAGTCTCCTTCACGGCGGCCTTGTTGTAGATGATCGATGGAGCCATCGAGCCTTCTGACGATGGCACAGTGGAACTCTCAATGAAAGCACCAATGTCGGTGTCAAAACCGGCAGATCTCGGGTAGGGGGTCCCGAGCTGTGCATCTGAGGATCGAAGGTAACAGGAGGCGGGGGACACGATGTTTACCTAGGTTCGGGCCCTCTTAATGGAGGTAATACCCTACTTCCTGCTTGATTGACTATGATGAGTATAGGGGTTACAAGAGTTGATCTACCTCGAGATCGTAATGGCTAAACCCTAGATGTCTAGCCTGTATGATTATGATTGCCTCTACGGACTAAACCCTCCGGTTTATATAGACACTGGAGGGGGCTAGGGTTGAACAGAGTCGGTTTACAAAGAAAGGATCTTCATATCCGAAGCCAAGCTTACCATCCACGCCAAGGAGAGTCCCATCCGGACACGGGGAAGAGCCCTCTATCTTGTATCTTCACGGCCCACCAGTCCGGCCCATGTCACATAGCCCGGACGCCCGGGGACCCCCTAATCCAGGACTCCCTCAGCAACCACCGCCTGCATGGTATTGCATGATGATTGAATACCAATGCACAACTTTGATATGTGGCACCTGCCTCGGGAACCATAAAGTCCCCACATGGAGCGAGGTTATGACGTATGCATATATATAGAGTATTCATGTTGCCCCCTCTTTGACATGTACTACATACTCCTACCATTCATATACGTAACACAAACCAAAAAAACCATCCTTGTTGGTCAAATTAACCTCTCTCTCGTTGTATGTTCAACTGATCGACGACGACCTCATGGGCCCACAGAGAGAGAGTCACATCGCAGGCCCGTGTGTTATGTGATGTTTGAATACCCAATGCACAACTTTGACGTGGCACATGCTTCACAAACCAGAAACGCACTACACCATGATGCGTAGCCCCCTCACTTCGAGCCGGTGGGAGGGACTCAAGTGTACGCACGTGCCCGAACTTTGATATGGAATCTCACTATGATCCACACCGTAACGCACATGCCAAGATGAATCCACCTTTGGTCGAATGCCTCTCGTTTTCAGTGGAAACTGAAAACCTTTGCGGGTTAACGAATGGGCACGTCGCTGATAACCGCACGAGGGAGTGTCCGAGAGGACCACCAATGCATGCATGTGGCCCAAACATGTATGTATGAAAAGGGTTGTGTAATGCTTTAAATAACCAATTCATGACTTTGCTGTGGCATATATGACTCACAAAATGATCAATAATCCCACACGGAGGCTCATGACTCATAGTGTACTGCCGGACCCCCCACACACACATCCCGCACCACCACCGCCACTCTGAGGCATGTCAAACTTTTTCTGCAATGCACATGTGACCAAAGGAGTGTTGTGTTAAAATTTGAAAAAAAAAACAGAGACCATTCAATCGTTTTTATACATTGATTGATTTCCTAGGGATTTAATGTGCAAAAATCAAATTTGAGCTACATGTGCACCAAAATGGATTGCAAAATCATATGTGTCCCTGGGTGCATGTTTCCCCATGCAAGAGATTTCAAAACATTGAGAATATTGATTTTTAAAATTCAGTAAATCCAAAACTTAGTTGAAATTCATGAAACTTATCATGGTGTCATATATGGACACCATTAAACTGTGATATTGTATTTTTTCGTCGAATTTGAGACAAGTTTTGATATAATCTTCTTACAAACGGGAGATTGTTAATAAGCAACCAATATCTCATACGAATTATTTATTCGGACCATGTGCGTTAGACCGTGCCATGCTTCAGTTAAGCAGTAAAGCGGCAGAATGAATCATCAAAAAACAAAAAAAATATACGTGTTGCCACGCGCCAAGTGTGCCATGTGAGCAGGCGTGAGTTGACGGGACGCATGCGAGCAGTCCACTGTGCAGGCAGACCGGGATGCGTGTGTGCAGGTGTGTGAATTGAGGGGAGGCATTTTTGCTATGCAGTGTCACCGAGAGGCGTGCGAGTAGCTGTGTGAAATGATGGTAGGAATGCCAGAAGTCCGCCGTGCAGGCTCACCGGGAGGCGAGACAGTCTTTGACCCCCGCCCGCCTTGCTCCCACTGGTCCGTATTAATGGCGCGCCCAAGCCGCCAGCCGTAATAGGTGGCCGCACCCCCGGTCCACAGTGGTCACCGATGTCTGGACTCTGGAGTGTACGAAGATGCTGCCAAAGTGCACCATCGGAGGGAGTGGCAACGCCGGGGCTGGTGAAGCACCCGTGCAACGCGTGAAGCTGGACACAGAGGTTGCCGCCGCCACCGACGAGGTCTCGCGCGGGCAGCAGCACGACCTTGACTTCGTCGGCGCCATCGTGCCCCCCCAGCCGGAGCCGGAGGTCAACAGCAACTCCAGCAACGACTATGACTCCGACGGAAAACCGGTTAGTCATCCAGATACCCATTTGTGCGGCAAACATATCATGTGTTTTCTCTGGTTACTCCCCTCTCTCTAATTTTTTGGAATACAAATCCTATGGTTATGTTCTCTCAGTCCATGAAATCAGAGTAATTAAGATCCGTTAGATGCATGTAGTGTATTGATTGTTTGAATGGTATCCGTATAGGGTTAGTGATTAATTGTTTGTTCTGTACAAATGATTTTTGCTAATAATCCGACTAGGGTTAGCATGCGTGCTAATAATTCATGGCCATATCTTGAGAATTTATTTTGAATGTCTTACATATATGTTTGTGCCCTTTTTCTTCCAGATCTTGAGGATTGATTTTGAATGTCCTACATGTATGTTTCTACCATTTTTTTCTTTCAGATTGGTATGTACACAGATGAGTGGCCAGCGCCGCCGCCGGATGCAGATCTTGGACCTGACAACGCGGCCAGAAGCGATCACGCCCCCTGGACCCGAGGAACCAGTAGAATCTCCGGTGGACCGCATCAGCGATCTCCCGGACGCCATTCTTGGGGATATCATCTCCCTTCTCCCCACCAAGGATGGCTGCCACACACAAGTCCTCGCATCTTGGTGGCGCACTCAGTGGTGCACCGCGCCTCTTAATCTCGAATGTCGTCAGCTATCTGTCTATGATGATTCTGAACTCCCCGGAGCCATCATCTCCTCCCACCAGGGCTCCGTTCAACGCATCTGCATCCCGGCATGCTACCTGCTGGACATACCCTGCATGGTGGCCGCCTGGCTGACATCCCGTCAATTCGAAAAACTCCAGTAGCTTGAGTTCTACCATTACTACAGCGATAGGTTACCACCAATCGCTGCATCTGTGCCCTCACCACCGATGCCCATCTCATGGTTTTCCTCCTCTGTCCACACCACCACCTTGACCCGGTGCCATCTAGCAGACAATCTGGTACAAATGCTTCGACTCCCACTGCTGAAAAAACTTGCGCTTGTGTTGGTTGATCTGTCGGTGGCCTCACTGCACAGCATCATCCACTCCAGCTGCCTTGCCCTGGACCGTTTGGTGCTTGTTTTTGGAAATGGATTCCATATCCCTTGTCTCAAAATAAAGTCGCCTCACCTTGTAAGCATTGGAATTTGTTTTGAAGGACAGGAGCTCATCATTGAAGATGCCCCTGCACTTCAAAGGTTGCTCCATGATTCGTGTTATAAACCTTCGCAAATAACTGTGGTCTCCGCGCCTAAACTGGAGACTTTGGGTGAAATTCGTGATCCGTTTAAAGGTTACAAGATGGTGGTTGGCTCCACATTTATTCAGGTACTATATATTATCCATGTACACTTTTGTAATCTGCATTTTCATTTGTGCGCATAAGTTAAATATCATCTTGGAGTACACTTTCGGTGCTAATATTTTGTTATATGCTGAATGAAGAGCTTGTCCATGGATGGCCTATCAGGGGTGCTGGATTCTGTCAAGACCTTATATATTCATATAGGGTGTCTTGATCTGAACACAACTATTGGCTTGTTGTGATGCTTTCCATGTCTGGAGAATTTGTATATAGAGGTGATGATTTCACACGCATTGAAAGCCCATATATAATGTACTAGAATTAATCATTCAGCTGTCGCTCCTTCGACATACTCGATTTTAGACATTAACCGTTTTCAATCTTCATGTCTATTTAGGTAATAGGTTTTTGAGAAAAAGGTTTAACCAATCGATGGCAGAGGAAGCACAAGGGTTTTCTCAGATCTCATGACATTCGTCTGAAGACAATAACGGTGGAAGGATATGCATCCAACCGTGCGAATACTAGATTTGTCACATTCTTCATGTTGAATGCGAGGGCACTGTTGTTCGTGAGGATTAAGTTTTTTGAAAATAAATTTCTCACAGATGGACATGTTGAACAGCATAAAAAGCATGTGGGCCAAAGGGCTTCTGATCGTGCTCGGCTTCTATTTACAACAACTTGTTGTCATCATGGACCAGTAGATCTTTTGTACCGGGATCTTGATTTTATGGATCGGACCGATCCATTTGATTGTGACTGCCGAAAACTTTGGTTGAGTTAGATGTTATTGCCCTGTTCATTCTGGGTTATGTTTAAACTGATGAACAATTAATCCTTGTGCTTTTGTACATTTTGTAAGCTGGAGTTAGGCCCTTTTCAACTTGGATTTGACCCATATTTTCTTTCATACCGAGCCAATGGCTTGCCATTTCTTTAAATAAGACATAAATATTATAAGCAATCACAACATAGGGAAAGAACATCATTCTTGCGGGATCCTTGAGATCAGCGTTCATTACAGAACCCGCAAGTTTTTATCGCCCGCCAGCACCCACAAACTTATTTTCAGCTAGCACACCAAAATGGCTGTAATTCTTAATAAGAAAAGCTGCATGCTACGACAGATTTGGATTCTGACATTTGGGACCCACGAGGAAAACGCCTATCCAAGGCGGTGTCAACTCGACAGTAAACATTGAGAAACCTGGTTTTAAAATTATTGTAAATCCAAAACTCACCTGAAAATCATGAAACTTGGCATGGTATTATGACATGGCACCAACATGTTGTGGTAAAAAATTAGTCCAATTTGGGACAAGTTTTGGTATAAACTTCTTACAAACCGGAGCTTCTCTCAAAAAGCCTCATGGTTCCGAGAGGGAACTTGACACCTATGTGTGCGAGATGACATACACTCTCTCTTCCCGCCTTGATTTATTTTGTTATAATAATAATCATGATGCTACTATGTCTATATTTTGTTTTTATCGACACCTCTCTCTCAAAACATGTGGACATGATTTTTGATATCGGTTTTCGCTTGAGGACAAGCGAGGTCTAAGCTTGGGGGAGTTCATACATCCATTTTGCATCATGTTTTCTTACTGTTATTTATAGTGTTTTTCTGCAAAATAACACTTTGTGGAGTAATTCTAATGCCTTTTCTCTCATAATATGCAAGGTTCACACAAAGAGGGAGAATACCGGCATCTGGAATTCTGGACCTGAAAAAGCTATGTCAGAGATACCTATTCTGCACATCTCCAAATAAGTTGAATATGATAAAGTTTTGTGATAAAGTTTGTTGTTGTTATAATAATATGCATGGTGCTACTATGTCCGTATTTTGTTTTTATCGACGCCTCTCTCTAAACATGTGGACATGTTTTTCGGTATCGGCTTTCGCTTGAGGACAAGCGATGTCTAAGCTTGGGGGAGTTGATACGTCCATTTTGCATCATGTTTTCCTAATACTGTTTATAATGTTTTTATGCATAATAACACTTTGGGGAGGACTTTCGGGACGGAGCGCCGCCGTCTCAAGGCAGAACTTGGGCAGGAGAACTTTTGCTCTCGGGCGGAGCGATTCCGCCGGGGACACTTCCCTCCGGGAGGGGGAAATCGAAGCCATCGTCATCACCAACAACCCTCTCACCTTGGGAGGATCAATCTTCATCAACATCTTCACTAGCACCATCTCATCTCAAAACCCTAGTTCATCTCTCTTGTTCAATCTAGTATCAAAACCTCAGATTGGTACATGTGGGTGACTAGTAGTGTTGATTACATCTTGTAGTTGATGCTGTTGGTTTATTTGGTGGAAGATTATATGTTTAGATCCATTATGATATTTATTACTTCCCTGATCTTGAACATGAATATTATTTGTGAGTAGTTGCCTTTGTTCTTGAGGACACGGTGTCGGTTCTATATTCGGAATATCTCATAGTAGAAGTCCTAAGCTAGGCCTCTTGGAACGATGGTAACATGGACACAGGATTTTACCCAGGTTCGGGCTCTCTCTAAGAGATAATACCCTACGTCCTGCTTTTGATTGTATTCATATGGGGTGTAGTACAGAGTACATGCATCTATCACGAGATTGATCTAATGAATATGAGATCATCTATTAACTAGCCTGGCCTCGGTTTATATAACACACTGGATGCTAGGGTTTTAGGAGAGTCCTCGGCTTGTGCGCAAAGTCTTGTGGAAACCTCCTTTGTATGCGGAATGGGCTACCCAAAGTGGCCCATTAGTGAACCGCCATGGGGGTCCTCGGCCCGATCCACCTGGTCGGGAGACGATTTGGTGAGTACCCTCTAGTCCAGGACACCATCAGTAGCCCCCTGAACCGGTCTTCAAGTTGGGGACGCTCCTCGGTTCTTCCGAACTGTTCTTCATCTTCAGACGTCGGTCTTGAAAACTGGTTCAACAAATCTTCTCATCTTCGATCTTGAGGATCGCCGAAGTGAATCCAAAGAGTTTACACGTCGGGTATCTGAGGAGCCCCTTTAAGTTCTCGGCCTTTGTCAATGTCTTGTTATTTTTACGCCAGACCTCGGGTTTGAAGTGTTTTCCCGTGTGGCGGTGTCCTCTTGCGTCCGAGCTCCAACGCCGAACTGCATCCAAGCTCCAATGCTGGACTGCATCCGAGGTGTCTTTTTGCAGCCGAGCTCCAATGCCGAACTGCATCCAAGCTCCTACGCTGGACTATATCCGAGGTGTCTTTTTGCGGCCGAGCTCCAACGCCGAACTGCATCCAAGCTCCAACGCCGGACTGTATCCGAGCTCCAACATCTGACTGTATCCGAGCTCCAACGCTGGATTGTATCCGAGGTGTCTTAGATCACCTTGGTTCAAAAAAGTTGAAAGAGTTCAGCCGATCTTAATGCCGAAAATGCCCCCTATGGAGCCAGCCACTTGTATCCGAGCTTTATGCCGGACTGCATCCGAGGTGGTGCACTACCTCAGGAGTGGGCTGATTTCTTGTGGATATATTTTTCTCGATTGGTGCAATTTATTCTCTGCCGAGATATATAGCTAGTAGCCCTCAAGGTGTGTGACGGTCTAAAACCCGAGACACACCTGAAGAAAAGCATGAAACCGCTGATCCCAGTAGCCCTTGAGACTCGGGTCGATTCGCAAAAACCAGCCTGAGGATCAACTCCTAGCTCGGCAGCATACGGAGGAATATAAACGCGATGTGCATAGTCCCTGAGACTCGGGTTGGGTGCGGCCAACCAACCTAAGGATTGTAATCTCCTCGGAAACTGTTTGGAACTTTGAATTTTCTACATTGAATCATTTGTCGGATTTCGGGTTCCGCAGACCCTTGAGAGGTTTGAACTCTGGTGTGCGTGCGAAGAACTCAACCTCCCCAGTCTGCCTACTCGCCAATCTCACAGCCTAGCTCGTCGAACTCAAGGAAAGGGGGACACAGCAGTTTACCCAGGTTCGGGCCACCTTGCGGTGTAAAACCCTACTCCTGCTTTGTGGTGGATTAGCCTCGAGGGGCTGAGGATGAACTGGTACAGTGGGAGAACAACCTCAGGAGGAGGAGTGTTCTTGGGATCAAGTGAGCTGGTGAGGGAGAGGATGATCTGAATGATCCGTCCGATTCGGCCCCTTTCTATGGTGGTGGCTAAGTCCTATTTATAGTGGCCTTGGTCCTCTTCCCAAATGTAGGCGGGAAGGGATCCCACAACGGCCAAATTTGAAGGGAGACAACTAGTACATGCTGACAAAAGTAGTTTTTTCCTGCAAAAGCCTCTGGTCATGACACCACAGTGGGCTCGGCGATGACCTCCGTCCTGCCGTCCTGGCGGTCTTGGTCTTGTTGCACGGGAATGGAAACCTTTGGCTGATTCCTCAGGACTCCGCGCCTACGCTTGCCTCTTTAGCACCGAAGAGGGAACTGGCACACTGCGCCCGCTGGTGCCCGCCTGGCCTTGGTCGTCATGGCTCACGTCATCTGGACCTCGCGAGGTGAGGCCTGCATAGAAATCTCCGCTCCTCAGGAGCCAGCACTACAAAAAAAATACACTTCCGTGATGATACGTGTTTGTCACAGTAGGTCACGTTTTCTGTCATGCATGTACATCCATGACGATTTTATGACAGAATCAAGATAGTCATACCTGTGCTGTCGTAGAAGTGTTCCATGACATTACCAAAATTATCATCACGGAAGTGTCCACTTCCATGACGATAAATGCCGCGTCATGGAAGTGCTTTCGTCAAGGGTGACCGACACATGGCATCCACCGTAATGGGTCACCGTTAAGCTGTCGGGTCCGGTTTTGGATCCGATAACCCGCTAACAGCCACGACCAATGCCGATTTTCCACGTGTAAAATTCTCATTGGCTGACGGAACCACGTGTCAGCTCCGCGTTGGCACAGGTGTCACTCATCCAATGGGTGAGATGCGCCTATGATATGTTGACACGTGGACCGGCCCAAAAGTGGCCCATAAAGATTAAATGGGCTGGCGCAACTAAAGGCCCACAAGATTTAGCAGACCATAATGGGCCGGCCCAGCTAAAGGCCAACAAGATTTTGCAGACCATAATGGGCCGGCCCAGCTAAAGTCCCAACATTCTCAGTTAAGGCCCGTCCGGCTAGTGTCAAATCGGCCCGTCAACAGCCCGTCCTAAACTTGTCATCATCGCGGCCCATGGTCACTTCTGGCCCGTTAACAGTTCGCTAAGATTTGGGCCAAATTACGGCCCGGTGTGTTTCCGGCCTGTTAAAGGTCCTGCTTCATTTGGGCCCATTTATAGGCCATTGAAACTTTCGGCCCATAAACGACCGTGAAGGATTTGGGTCATATTCGGCCATGTCTGACATTCGGCCTGTTAGTGGCCCACTATAGATTTGGGCCACTTTCAGCCTGTTGTGACTTTTGGCCTGTTAAGGCGGACGAAATCCATGGGCCATATGTGGTCCAGCGTCACATCGGGCCTACTAACGGCCCATATAAAAATGACACTAATCAAGCCCGACCGAACTTTCGGCCTGTTAAAGGCCCATGTAGTCGGTCGGCACATTTACGGCCCGTCTGAATTTCGGCCTGTGGACGATCCGCATTGTAAATGGGCCACCATTTCGGCCTGCTAAGACCAGTGGGTTATTTGGCACAATCAGGGCCCAATCTCACTTTCGGCCTATTAAAGGCCCATGTTTTTTATGGGCTCGAGATATTTACACCTGTAAACGGCCTATTATTACTGAGGGCCCAAATTATGTTTAGGCCTGTTAAAGGCCCACTATGGGCACAGGCCTACCAGAAAAATATGAAAGCTTATGCTGATTTAGGCCCAGATATTTTTAGTGCGCTACATGCAAATTTCCACCCATAATCGTTTTTAGCCCAATTGGAATGGGCCCGACGAATGTTGGCATGTTGGGCTCCTACGAAGCTTTCGGCCGAATACATTACTAAGATGAACCTACACTATACAAAAATAGCGTCGTAATTACTGCATCCTTTGGCAGCATCATAAATGTTGTATCACAACAAAATAAATTCCAACCATACAACAAAAGGCCTGTTGGCATAAAGTTTACAGTCCTTCCAGATAAAAGCACCATCAGATGTATAGAAGCACAGATCATTTGACCTGAGTGCTAATGTTTCAGGCTGTAGAATCTGATGGAGCAGCACGATCTTCCCCTTTTTCCACCATTGCTCTTGAACAACGAAGCAAATGTCTGATAGTCTGGTTTCAAAACCATTCATATCTTCACGACATTTGTCAACCACTATTCTTGTTTCCGAAACAACGTCCATTAGGGATTGGACTTTGTCTGGAGCACAGATATATCACTCTGTCTAGCCGGAAGATTTTGTTCAGTAGGCGATTTGGACGAGGTTACCTTGACAACCAACCCAGAATTACGCAGGAAGGTGCTTTTTGCACTGTTAGTGGAGAGATACTGACGCACTACAGCAAGAGGTGACATTGTGCCTGTGGTAGCCTCGTCACCTTCAGGTGGTTGTGGCTGTTCAATCATTTGTTCCATCGCTTGCTGAAAGTTTGAACTTGTAGATTAGTGTACCAGATAAGTTACTAATGAGATGAAAATAAACAAAGTAGGTTTCACGTTTATACATAACTTATTTTGGTGAACTACTGTTATACATTAGCATGTATTGTAGTGCTAACTACATAATAAAATCACTTTCGGAACATATGTCCATGTAGCATGCCTACTGTATTGTTTATTTCCTCACATTCGTTGACATCTAAGGATAAAGAGACATGGTTTAAAGTAGGATGAACATAGTATGACATCATTCATATCATGGGCAAACAGATATAAAACAAACAGGCTATTGTATCATTGTGTGCGCATGTGAACATCACAACTAGATTACAGATCAAGACCAAAAGAATATCCTTCATCTCTTTTAAACCATGTAAGGTGAAATGATACGTTAAGACAACTGTGTATAAAAGTGAACAGAGTAACTGACATTGGCTGCAAATCAAGCAGTTAAATGAACACATCACAGTACCAATCAGTTCAAAGGCAGGAGGAGTAAGGACTTACAACAACGGCTTGAACTGGTGTGCTCATGCACTTCATCTTGCTGGTGTGGCAATCCTTGAAGATTTGCACTGCATTCGGTTCAGGTTCTTTTTGGTCCGCACGGGTTTTCCTCTGTATTTGGAACAAGTCAATATAGATACGATAATATGGCACAGAAAAAAGAAGGAACTAGCAGCTATTTACAAGAGCCTCGCAGTGTGCAATATAGCTACGAGATCCTGTTGTCTGTTGGAATTTCACTTTAGAACGGTTGGTCTTGTTCTTCAAACAGTTAGCCTAGAAGAAGATACACTTGTAAGGCACATACATAAATACAAGTTCAATATGTGGTCTGATCAAATACATATACCCTACCTGATACTTTGGATCAGACCAGTGTTTAACAAGGGCTGTCCAGTCTTCATCTGTAATATATTCCACTAGAGATGTTTGGGCGATTTCATTGTTAGCCTTGCCTTCAAAGTGAGATTTTCTAAGGTGGTACCGATACTGTCGTAGAGCAGACTGAAAAACATGAGTGCATGCTTGTTTAGTTGCATCATCTTTCAGATCCAACTTGAACCTCATCTGTTGAGAAAAGAATGTGAGTCTTATTAGGAGGAAGCTAGAAAGTATGGCACAGAGCAGGACAATATTACAAATTGTGATGAATAACATTACTTACGGATAAATGGTCAAGGAAGGTGTTAAACTGGGTATTGTCTTTCTCATTCCTGTACTGGATCCACGTTGGGAGGATACGTGCATGACACCTAACGGCAACGGCTGCCTCTGATACTAACTTGGCTGACTCTATAGCATCACGTGGCCTTTTTAAACCTGCCTCAAAATGGATCTCCATTCTTCCTCCTTTAGATTTTGTTAATCTATCAAGCATTATCCATGATGTCTGTTTCCGCTTGCGCCGTGGTGCTAGTTCAACAATGAATATGGAAAGTGTTAGTGCACATCAAACTATGAGAGTACATATAAAGGAGCATGCAACTGCTACTTGACACGGTCAGGTATCGTCTTGGTGTTGATGTGCATGAGGTTCATCTGATCTTGCCAAGTCCTGTTGTGTCAGCAGTGCTTTGGAAGTAGTGTTAGGTGTGAAGGCAGCTTGGGAACTGGACAGTTTCGGAGCAAACGAACAAGTAACTCATTGAGATGCTGGTACAGTTGAAGCAGATGCTGCAGCTGGTGGAGCAGGTGATACTGTGTTTGTAGATTTAGCCGGTGGACTTGGACCTTCTACTGCACTATAAGTACCAGCAGAATCTCGAGGGCAGATCCTTTTCCATTTCAACCGACGAGTAACACCATTCCCTACTATATTCTTTTCTTGCTCTTTTTTGACTTTGCCATGTCAAGCCGTACCCACAACACAAAAGAATAAAATTGCTCTTTAGAACTCATTGATGCATGATACAGACAAGCAATACTTTGATGTAAGACAACCGTATGAGGATGGAATATGTAAGAAAAATAGGACGGCGTGACATATTCAGAGCTACGATGTGTAAACTAAGCAGAAGGATTTTGAAGAAAATAGAAGTAATGCAAGCTAGACACCATATGAAAGATGCAACCAATATCACTCTACCAAGTTAAAGGTGTCTTGTCATAAGTGGCATTTCAAAAAATTAGAAGCAGTACAACATAGAAATCAACGCAAGATGCAACCACTATCAAACTACCATGTTAGAAGCGTCCAATCATGAGTGACTGATGCGGGATACACAACAGCAGTACTTTGATGTAAGAACATGGTATGATTGATAGATGCAGTGTATTCTAGACACTGAAAGGCATGTCATATGCACATGTATAACGTATAAACTCGGCAGGTGCAATTAAATCAAAATAGAAGAAATACAGGCTAGACAACATATGCAACATGAAACCAATTATCACACTGTCAACTTAGAGCAAGCACCTGCGATGGTGGAGTACGGGAGATGAACTCATCATGTAGACTTGGGACTTCAACTTCATTAGCAGTAGCAGTGGCAAATCTAGAGTCTCTGTTTGCGTCGGTCCGGAGGACCACCAACATCCCCTAACTTACTCTTTTCCTTCCTATTTTCTGATATTGCCTTATGAAGTCAAAACCAAAAGAAGATGAATAAAATTTGCTCTGCATAATTGGTTGATGCATGATACAGACGAACACTACTTTGATGTAAGGCAAGCGCAGGATAGGAGGATGGAATATATACAAAAAAAAGACAGCACTGCATATTCAGACGTACGATAGGAGGATGGAATATGTATGAAAAACAGTAAGCAGAAGGCATTTCAACAAAATTAGAAGAAATGAAAGCTAGGTACCATATGAACATGCAACCAATATCACTCTATCAGGTAAAAAGTGCCCCCCCCCCCCCCCCCCCCCCCCCCCCCCCCCCCCCCCCCCCCCCCCCCCCCCCCCCCCCCCCCCCCCCCCCCCCCCCCCCCCCCCCCCCCCCCCCCCCCCCCCCCCCCCCCCCCCCCCCCCCCCCCCCCCCCCCCCCCCCCCCCCCCCCCCCCCCCCCCCCCCCCCCCCCCCCCCCCCCCCCCCCCCCCCCCCCCCCCCCCCCCCCCCCCCCCCCCCCCCCCCCCCCCCCCCCCCCCCCCCCCCCCCCCCCCCCCCCCCCCCCCCCCCCCCCCCCCCCCCCCCCCCCCCCCCCCCCCCCCCCCCCCCCCCCCCCCCCCCCCCCCCCCCCCCCCCCCCCCCCCCCCCCCCCCCCCCCCCCCCCCCCCCCCCCCCCCCCCCCCCCCCCCCCCCCCCCCCCCCCCCCCCCCCCCCCCCCCCCCCCCCCCCCCCCCCCCCCCCCCCCCCCCCCCCCCCCCCCCCCCCCCCCCCCCCCCCCCCCCCCCCCCCCCCCCCCCCCCCCCCCCCCCCCCCCCCCCCCCCCCCCCCCCCCCCCCCCCCCCCCCCCCCCCCCCCCCCCCCCCCCCCCCCCCCCCCCCCCCCCCCCCCCCCCCCCCCCCCCCCCCCCCCCCCCCCCCCCCCCCCCCCCCCCCCCCCCCCCCCCCCCCCCCCCCCCCCCCCCCCCCCCCCCCCCCCCCCCCCCCCCCCCCCCCCCCCCCCCCCCCCCCCCCCCCCCCCCCCCCCCCCCCCCCCCCCCCCCCCCCCCCCCCCCCCCCCCCCCCCCCCCCCCCCCCCCCCCCCCCCCCCCCCCCCCCCCCCCCCCCCCCCCCCCCCCCCCCCCCCCCCCCCCCCCCCCCCCCCCCCCCCCCCCCCCCCCCCCCCCCCCCCCCCCCCCCCCCCCCCCCCCCCCCCCCCCCCCCCCCCCCCCCCCCCCCCCCCCCCCCCCCCCCCCCCCCCCCCCCCCCCCCCCCCCCCCCCCCCCCCCCCCCCCCCCCCCCCCCCCCCCCCCCCCCCCCCCCCCCCCCCCCCCCCCCCCCCCCCCCCCCCCCCCCCCCCCCCCCCCCCCCCCCCCCCCCCCCCCCCCCCCCCCCCCCCCCCCCCCCCCCCCCCCCCCCCCCCCCCCCCCCCCCCCCCCCCCCCCCCCCCCCCCCCCCCCCCCCCCCCCCCCCCCCCCCCCCCCCCCCCCCCCCCCCCCCCCCCCCCCCCCCCCCCCCCCCCCCCCCCCCCCCCCCCCCCCCCCCCCCCCCCCCCCCCCCCCCCCCCCCCCCCCCCCCCCCCCCCCCCCCCCCCCCCCCCCCCCCCCCCCCCCCCCCCCCCCCCCCCCCCCCCCCCCCCCCCCCCCCCCCCCCCCCCCCCCCCCCCCCCCCCCCCCCCCCCCCCCCCCCCCCCCCCCCCCCCCCCCCCCCCCCCCCCCCCCCCCCCCCCCCCCCCCCCCCCCCCCCCCCCCCCCCCCCCCCCCCCCCCCCCCCCCCCCCCCCCCCCCCCCCCCCCCCCCCCCCCCCCCCCCCCCCCCCCCCCCCCCCCCCCCCCCCCCCCCCCCCCCCCCCCCCCCCCCCCCCCCCCCCCCCCCCCCCCCCCCCCCCCCCCCCCCCCCCCCCCCCCCCCCCCCCCCCCCCCCCCCCCCCCCCCCCCCCCCCCCCCCCCCCCCCCCCCCCCCCCCCCCCCCCCCCCCCCCCCCCCCCCCCCCCCCCCCCCCCCCCCCCCCCCCCCCCCCCCCCCCCCCCCCCCCCCCCCCCCCCCCCCCCCCCCCCCCCCCCCCCCCCCCCCCCCCCCCCCCCCCCCCCCCCCCCCCCCCCCCCCCCCCCCCCCCCCCCCCCCCCCCCCCCCCCCCCCCCCCCCCCCCCCCCCCCCCCCCCCCCCCCCCCCCCCCCCCCCCCCCCCCCCCTTGGAACTTGTAATGCACTAGCAGTACAAGGAGAATCCGTACAGATGCTCCATTTACGTTGCTGCAGAGGACCACCATCATCGCCTTCCTTACTCTTTTCCTTCTTCTTTTTTGATTTTGCCTTGTCAAGTCAAACCCACAAGAAAAAGGAATAAAATTTGCTCTTCAGAACTCATTGATGCATGATACTGACGAACACTACTTTCATGTAAGACAGCCGCATGATAGGAGGATGGAATATGTATGAAAAACAGGACGGCATGACATATTGACATGTATGATGTATAAAGTGTAAACTAAGCACAAGGTGTTTGAACTAGTTAGAAGCAATGCAAGCTAGAAACCATATGAAAGATGAAACCAATATCACTCTGCCAAATTAAAAGGGTGGCCTAACAAATGTATTTGACCAAATTAGAAGCAATACATCGCAACAAGCTAGAAATAATATGCAATATGCAACGAATAAAGGTGTCTCATCGTAAGTGATTGATGCAGGATACAGAAGAGAGGTAGTTTCATGTAAGAACATGGTTAACACATAGATGTAGTGTGTACCAAAAATAGGAAGGCATGTCATATTCACAGGTATAATGTGTAAACTAAGCAGATGCAATTTACCCTAACTAGAAGCAATAAAAGCTAGACACCGTATGCAACATGCAACCACATATCACACTGTGAAGTTAGAGCAAGCACCCGCCATGGTGGTGTAGGGGAAGCGCGGTCTTCAAGTACGAAGCTACGTTTAATATCTTCATTTAGGCTTGCTGTTTCTTGAGAATCATGTGGAGAGGATGAAACTGCACTCTTTATAAGAGTAGCGCGTCTCATACTAACCCACGGGCGTGACTGTCTCATCATAAGCGATAGATGCAGGATACACAAGAACAGTAGTTTGATGTAAGAACATGGTGTGATAGGCAGATGTAGTATGTACCAAAAACAGGAAGGCGGGTCATATTCACATGTATAATGTGTAAGCTAATTAAGGAGATGCAATTTAACAA
>JAAAWM010009490.1:0-24096 GCA_036873465.1 Thinopyrum obtusiflorum | reverse complement strand
AGGGAAAGCGATACATAGTTGGCTTACAATCGCCACTTCACACAATACATGAATAAAGCATTACATCATCCAAATACAATCAAGGTCCGACTACGGAACCAAAATAAAGAAAGGACCCCAAATGCGACAAAGCTCCCCGATCAACCCCAACTGGGCTCCACTACTGACCAACTAGAACGAAACAACACAAAGGACAAGATCTTCATCGAGCTCCTCCTTGAGCTTGGTTGCATCATCTGCACGGTTCAACGGCACCTGCAAGCTGGTTTTTGAAGTATCTGTGACCCTCGGGGAGTCAGCAATCTCGCACCCTCGCGATCAAGACTATTTAAGCTTATGGGTAAGGTAAAAGTTATGAGGTGGAGCTGCAACAAGCGACTAGCATATATGGTGGCTAAAATACGCAAATGAGAGCGAGAAGAGAAGGCAAAGCACGGTCGATAAAAGTATGATCAAGAAGTGATCCTATAACAACCTATGTCAAGCACAACTCCAACACCGTGTTCACTTCCCGGACTCCACCAGAAAGAGACCATCACGGTTACACACGCGGTTGATGTATTTTAATTAGGTCAACTTCAGGTCCCCCCCCCCCCCCCCCCCCCCCCCCCCCCCCCCCCCCCCCCCCCCCCCCCCCCCCCCCCCCCCCCCCCCCCCCCCCCCCCCCCCCCCCCCCCCCCCCCCCCCCCCCCCCCCCCCCCCCCCCCCCCCCCCCCCCCCCCCCCCCCCCCCCCCCCCCCCCCCCCCCCCCCCCCCCCCCCCCCCCCCCCCCCCCCCCCCCCCCCCCCCCCCCCCCCCCCCCCCCCCCCCCCCCCCCCCCCCCCCCCCCCCCCCCCCCCCCCCCCCCCCCCCCCCCCCCCCCCCCCCCCCCCCCCCCCCCCCCCCCCCCCCCCCCCCCCCCCCCCCCCCCCCCCCCCCCCCCCCCCCCCCCCCCCCCCCCCCCCCCCCCCCCCCCCCCCCCCCCCCCCCCCCCCCCCCCCCCCCCCCCCCCCCCCCCCCCCCCCCCCCCCCCCCCCCCCCCCCCCCCCCCCCCCCCCCCCCCCCCGCAGGCAGCTCAGTTCGGACCAACACTCAGAGGAGCACTGGCCCGGGGGGTTAAAATAAAGATGACCCTTGGGCAGGCCTACCCAAGGGAAAGAAAAGGCTAGGTGGCAAATGGTAAAACCAATGTTGGGCATTGCTGGAGGAGTTTTATTCAAGGCGAACTGCTAAGAGGTTCCCATTATAACCCAACCGCGTAAGGAACGCAAAATCCGGGAACATAACACCAATATGACGGAAACTAGGGCGGCAAGAGTGGAACAAAACACCAGGCATAAGGCCGAGTCTTCCACCCTTTACCAAGTATATAGATGCATTAATTAAATAAGATATATTGTGATATCCCAACAAGTAAACATGTTCCAACAGGGAACAACATCTCCATGTTCCAACAAGGAACAAACTTCAATCTTCACCTGCAACTAACAACACTATAAGAGGGGCTGAGCAAAGCGGTAACATAGCCAAACAACGGTTTGCTAGGACAAGGTGGGTTAGAGGCTTGGTTCAACAATATGGGAGGCATGATAAGCAAGCGGTAGGTATCGCAGCATAGGCATAGCAAAAGAGCGAGCAACTAGCAAGCAAAGATAGAAGTGATTTCGAGGCTATGGTCATCTTGCCTGAAATCCCGCAAGGAAAGTCCATGAATAAGACAAAAGGACGCAGTCGAACGGGTCCTCACAATCACGACGTTTCCGGAACCAACCCGAAGAAGCAACACCGGAAAGAAGCACACAACATAGTAAACAAACAACACATGGACATGGCATGATGCACAACCAAGTATGATGCATGTCTGGTTTAAATATGCATGGCATGGCAAAGTGCACAAGCAAATTCTACAAATTAAGTGGAGCTCAATATGCAACGAGTTGCATATTGACGGAACACCACATTAATTATTTAGTTCTCTCCCGGTTAGGTACCCAACAATATTAAATGTTGGTTAACATGGCAAGAGGTGAAGCATAACAAAACTATATCATCTAAACAACTTAAATGGAGCCGGATATAACAAATAACAAATCCGGTAAGTCCCCATATGCATTAGCAATTTTTAAAGCAACAACAAATTTTAACCATCTTAAAGTTGTTAACATGATGCGGATGACATGTTCAAGTTTATGCAATTTTTATTAAAAGTTGACAAGAGCATTAGGAAGCATTTGTCACCGTAGTAGAAAGAAAGGGGTGCCACGGCGACGATAACGAAACGGTGCCCATAACCGCGGGCACGGCTTCCGAAAGTTCAAAACCCTGCAGGGGTGTCCCAACTTAGCCCATCACAAGCTCTCACGGTCAACGAAGGACATGCCTTCTAGCGGGAAGACCCGATCAGACTCGGAATCCCGGTTACAAGACATTTCGACAAAGGTAAAACAAGACCAGCAACACCGCCAGAATGTGCCGACAAATCCTGATAGGAGCTACACATATCTCGTTCTCAGGGCACACTCAGATGAGACTAGCTACGAGTAAAACCCCCCCCCCCCCCCCCCCCCCCCCCCCCCCCCCCCCCCCCCCCCCCCCCCCCCCCCCCCCCCCCCCCCCCCCCCCCCCCCCCCCCCCCCCCCCCCCCCCCCCCCCCCCCCCCCCCCCCCCCCCCCCCCCCCCCCCCCCCCCCCCCCCCCCCCCCCCCCCCCCCCCCCCCCCCCCCCCCCCCCCCCCCCCCCCCCCCCCCCCCCCCCCCCCCCCCCCCCCCCCCCCCCCCCCCCCCCCCCCCCCCCCCCCCCCCCCCCCCCCCCCCCCCCCCCCCCCCCCCCCCCCCCCCCCCCCCCCCCCCCCCCCCCCCCCCCCCCCCCCCCCCCCCCCCCCCCCCCCCCCCCCCCCCCCCCCCCCCCCCCCCCCCCCCCCCCCCCCCCCCCCCCCCCCCCCCCCCCCCCCCCCCCCCCCCCCCCCCCCCCCCCCCCCCCCCCCCCCCCCCCCCCCCCCCCCCCCCCCCCCCCCCCCCCCCCCCCCCCCCCCCCCCCCCCCCCCCCCCCCCCCCCCCCCCCCCCCCCCCCCCCCCCCCCCCCCCCCCCCCCCCCCCCCCCCCCCCCCCCCCCCCCCCCCCCCCCCCCCCCCCCCCCCCCCCCCCCCCCCCCCCCCCCCCCCCCCCCCCCCCCCCCCCCCCCCCCCCCCCCCCCCCCCCCCCCCCCCCCCCCCCCCCCCCCCCCCCCCCCCCCCCCCCCCCCCCCCCCCCCCCCCCCCCCCCCCCCCCCCCCCCCCCCCCCCCCCCCCCCCCCCCCCCCCCCCCCCCCCCCCCCCCCCCCCCCCCCCCCCCCCCCCCCCCCCCCCCCCCCCCCCCCCCCCCCCCCCCCCCCCCCCCCCCCCCCCCCCCCCCCCCCCCCCCCCCCCCCCCCCCCCCCCCCCCCCCCCCCCCCCCCCCCCCCCCCCCCCCCCCCCCCCCCCCCCCCCCCCCCCCCCCCCCCCCCCCCCCCCCCCCCCCCCCCCCCCCCCCCCCCCCCCCCCCCCCCCCCCCCCCCCCCCCCCCCCCCCCCCCCCCCCCCCCCCCCCCCCCCCCCCCCCCCCCCCCCCCCCCCCCCCCCCCCCCCCCCCCCCCCCCCCCCCCCCCCCCCCCCCCCCCCCCCCCCCCCCCCCCCCCCCCCCCCCCCCCCCCCCCCCCCCCCCCCCCCCCCCCCCCCCCCCCCCCCCCCCCCCCCCCCCCCCCCCCCCCCCCCCCCCCCCCCCCCCCCCCCCCCCCCCCCCCCCCCCCCCCCCCCCCCCCCCCCCCCCCCCCCCCCCCCCCCCCCCCCCCCCCCCCCCCCCCCCCCCCCCCCCCCCCCCCCCCCCCCCCCCCCCCCCCCCCCCCCCCCCCCCCCCCCCCCCCCCCCCCCCCCCCCCCCCCCCCCCCCCCCCCCCCCCCCCCCCCCCCCCCCCCCCCCCCCCCCCCCCCCCCCCCCCCCCCCCCCCCCCCCCCCCCCCCCCCCCCCCCCCCCCCCCCCCCCCCCCCCCCCCCCCCCCCCCCCCCCCCCCCCCCCCCCCCCCCCCCCCCCCCCCCCCCCCCCCCCCCCCCCCCCCCCCCCCCCCCCCCCCCCCCCCCCCCCCCCCCCCCCCCCCCCCCCCCCCCCCCCCCCCCCCCCCCCCCCCCCCCCCCCCCCCCCCCCCCCCCCCCCCCCCCCCCCCCCCCCCCCCCCCCCCCCCCCCCCCCCCCCCCCCCCCCCCCCCCCCCCCCCCCCCCCCCCCCCCCCCCCCCCCCCCCCCCCCCCCCCCCCCCCCCCCCCCCCCCCCCCCCCCCCCCCCCCCCCCCCCCCCCCCCCCCCCCCCCCCCCCCCCCCCCCCCCCCCCCCCCCCCCCCCCCCCCCCCCCCCCCCCCCCCCCCCCCCCCCCCCCCCCCCCCCCCCCCCCCCCCCCCCCCCCCCCCCCCCCCCCCCCCCCCCCCCCCCCCCCCCCCCCCCCCCCCCCCCCCCCCCCCCCCCCCCCCCCCCCCCCCCCCCCCCCCCCCCCCCCCCCCCCCCCCCCCCCCCCCCCCCCCCCCCCCCCCCCCCCCCCCCCCCCCCCCCCCCCCCCCCCCCCCCCCCCCCCCCCCCCCCCCCCCCCCCCCCCCCCCCCCCCCCCCCCCCCCCCCCCCCCCCCCCCCCCCCCCCCCCCCCCCCCCCCCCCCCCCCCCCCCCCCCCCCCCCCCCCCCCCCCCCCCCCCCCCCCCCCAAAGATCCATGCAATTTACTTAGTTGAGTTGCAAAAGATTTATGAGATGATGGCATGATGACATGATGCAATGCACATGATGCAACGAACCAAACAAATCACATGACGAAACCCGGAAACCACGGAAGGCATCTGAAGCTCTGGTCTTGGGGCGTCACACCTAGGGGGGAGCCGGGCCTAGGAGATCCAATCTCCAAGGGGGGGCGGCGTCCAAGAGGGGGGACTTGCCCCTCAAGTCAGGTGGGGCGCACCCACCCCTAGGGTTTCCATCCCTAGGCGCAGGGGAGGCCCGTGGGGGGCGCACCAGACCACCAGGGGATGGTTCCCCTCCCACTTCAGCCCATGGGGCCCTCCGGGATAGGTGGCCCCACCCGGTGGATCTTGGGACCCTTCCGGTGGTCCCGGTACAATACCGATTACCCCCGAAACTTTCCCGATGGCCGAAACTGGACTTCCCATATATAAATCTTCACCTCTGGACCATTCCGGAACTCCTCGTGACATCCGGGGTCTCATCTGGGACTCCGAACAACTTTCGGGTTACTGCATACTAATATGTCTACAACCCTAGCGTCACCAAACCTTAAGTGTGTAGACCCTACGGGTTCGGGAGACACGCAGACATGACCGAGACAACTCTTCGGTCAATAACCAACAGTGGGATCTGGATACCCATGTTGGCTCCCACATGTTCCACGATGATCTCATCAGATGAACCACAATTTCAAGGATTCAATCAATCCATGGGCCTTCCGCTGGACCTGAGCTGGGCTTCGCTCTTCCTCTCTCTTCTTCTTCTAAGAGAAAAGAAATAGAGAAAAAAAGGAGGGTTAAGGAAAGGATTTTTGAGCATGGGGATAATTTTCCCGAACTCACAAAAATATGCTCGTTCTGAGAAAAATAGAAAAAGCCCGATCGAACAAAAGATTTCAAACTCATTTGAATTTAATTCAAATGGGTTTGAACTGGGACGAGGTTTCTAGAGTGACCAAATTTTTTGAAATTTTATGTGAAGCTCCGGAAAATGACGAAAGGATATAAGGCAAGGTTAGAGAGTCAACACTTGAAGAAGAAAAGGCCAAAGGAATTAATATGCAAGTGTGTTAAGGTAAATTTCCAAAGAATGGATTATTTATCATAGCTCCCTAATATTGGGAGGGTATGTTATAAAGAAAATCACCACGTGAATTCCCTCGATTTAAATGGACCAAAGATCCATGCAATTTACTTAGTTGAGTTGCAAAAGATTTATGAGATGATGGCATGATGACATGATGCAATGCACATGATGCAACGAACCAAACAAATCACACCCCCCCCCCCCCCCCCCCCCCCCCCCCCCCCCCCCCCCCCCCCCCCCCCCCCCCCCCCCCCCCCCCCCCCCCCCCCCCCCCCCCCCCCCCCCCCCCCCCCCCCCCCCCCCCCCCCCCCCCCCCCCCCCCCCCCCCCCCCCCCCCCCCCCCCCCCCCCCCCCCCCCCCCCCCCCCCCCCCCCCCCCCCCCCCCCCCCCCCCCCCCCCCCCCCCCCCCCCCCCCCCCCCCCCCCCCCCCCCCCCCCCCCCCCCCCCCCCCCCCCCCCCCCCCCCCCCCCCCCCCCCCCCCCCCCCCCCCCCCCCCCCCCCCCCCCCCCCCCCCCCCCCCCCCCCCCCCCCCCCCCCCCCCCCCCCCCCCCCCCCCCCCCCCCCCCCCCCCCCCCCCCCCCCCCCCCCCCCCCCCCCCCCCCCCCCCCCCCCCCCCCCCCCCCCCCCCCCCCCCCCCCCCCCCCCCCCCCCCCCCCCCCCCCCCCCCCCCCCCCCCCCCCCCCCCCCCCCCCCCCCCCCCCCCCCCCCCCCCCCCCCCCCCCCCCCCCCCCCCCCCCCCCCCCCCCCCCCCCCCCCCCCCCCCCCCCCCCCCCCCCCCCCCCCCCCCCCCCCCCCCCCCCCCCCCCCCCCCCCCCCCCCCCCCCCCCCCCCCCCCCCCCCCCCCCCCCCCCCCCCCCCCCCCCCCCCCCCCCCCCCCCCCCCCCCCCCCCCCCCCCCCCCCCCCCCCCCCCCCCCCCCCCCCCCCCCCCCCCCCCCCCCCCCCCCCCCCCCCCCCCCCCCCCCCCCCCCCCCCCCCCCCCCCCCCCCCCCCCCCCCCCCCCCCCCCCCCCCCCCCCCCCCCCCCCCCCCCCCCCCCCCCCCCCCCCCCCCCCCCCCCCCCCCCCCCCCCCCCCCCCCCCCCCCCCCCCCCCCCCCCCCCCCCCCCCCCCCCCCCCCCCCCCCCCCCCCCCCAGAAACATATCCTTAGTCCTTTTCAGGTATTTCAGGATGTTCTTGACCGCTGTTCAGTGATCCACTCCTGGATTACTTTGGTACCTCCCTACTAGACTTATAGCAAGACACACATCAGGTCTGGTACACAGCATTGCATACATGATAGAGCCTATGGCTGAAGCATAGGGAACATCTTTCATTTTCTCTCTATCTTCTGCATTGGTCGGACTTTGAGTCTTACTCAATTTCACACCTTGTAACACAGGCAAGAATCCTTTCTTTGCTTGATCCATTTTGAACTTTTTCAAAACTTTGTCAAGGTATGTGCTTTGTGAAAGTCCAATTAAGCGTCTCGATCTGTCTCTATAGACTGCATAACAACATACGTTGTTCCCTTTGTCATCGGTATGTTACTTGCCCGAGATTCGATCGTCGGTATCTCAAGACCTAGTTCAATCTCGTTACCGGCAAGTCTCTTTACTCGTTTCGTAATACATCATCTTGCAACTAACTCATTAGTTGTAATGCTTGCAAGGCTTATGTGATGTGCATTACCGAGAGGGCCTAGAGATACTTCTCCGACAATCGGAGTGACAAATCCTAATCTCGAAATACGCCAACCCAACATTCACCTTTGGAGACACCTGTAGATCTCCTTTATAATCACCCAGTTACGTTGTGACGTTTGGTAGCACACAAAGTGTTCCTCCGGTAAACGGGAGTTGCATAATCTCAGTCATAGGAACATGTATAAGTCATGAAGAAAGCAATAGCAACATACTAAACGATCAGGTGCTAAGCTAATGGAATGGTTCATGTCAATCACATTATTCTCCTAATGATGTGATCCCATTAATCAAATGACAACACATGTCTATGGTTAGGCCCCCCCCCCCCCCCCCCCCCCCCCCCCCCCCCCCCCCCCCCCCCCCCCCCCCCCCCCCCCCCCCCCCCCCCCCCCCCCCCCCCCCCCCCCCCCCCCCCCCCCCCCCCCCCCCCCCCCCCCCCCCCCCCCCCCCCCCCCCCCCCCCCCCCCCCCCCCCCCCCCCCCCCCCCCCCCCCCCCCCCCCCCCCCCCCCCCCCCCCCCCCCCCCCCCCCCCCCCCCCCCCCCCCCCCCCCCCCCCCCCCCCCCCCCCCCCCCCCCCCCCCCCCCCCCCCCCCCCCCCCCCCCCCCCCCCCCCCCCCCCCCCCCCCCCCCCCCCCCCCCCCCCCCCCCCCCCCCCCCCCCCCCCCCCCCCCCCCCCCCCCCCCCCCCCCCCCCCCCCCCCCCCCCCCCCCCCCCCCCCCCCCCCCCCCCCCCCCCCCCCCCCCCCCCCCCCCCCCCCCCCCCCCCCCCCCCCCCCCCCCCCCCCCCCCCCCCCCCCCCCCCCCCCCCCCCCCCCCCCCCCCCCCCCCCCCCCCCCCCCCCCCCCCCCCCCCCCCCCCCCCCCCCCCCCCCCCCCCCCCCCCCCCCCCCCCCCCCCCCCCCCCCCCCCCCCCCCCCCCCCCCCCCCCCCCCCCCCCCCCCCCCCCCCCCCCCCCCCCCCCCCCCCCCCCCCCCCCCCCCCCCCCCCCCCCCCCCCCCCCCCCCCCCCCCCCCCCCCCCCCCCCCCCCCCCCCCCCCCCCCCCCCCCCCCCCCCCCCCCCCCCCCCCCCCCCCCCCCCCCCCCCCCCCCCCCCCCCCCCCCCCCCCCCCCCCCCCCCCCCCCCCCCCCCCCCCCCCCCCCCCCCCCCCCCCCCCCCCCCCCCCCCCCCCCCCCCCCCCCCCCCCCCCCCCCCCCCCCCCCCCCCCCCCCCCCCCCCCCCCCCCCCCCCCCCCCCCCCCCCCCCCCCCCCCCCCCCCCCCCCCCCCCCCCCCCCCCCCCCCCCCCCCCCCCCCCCCCCCCCCCCCCCCCCCCCCCCCCCCCCCCCCCCCCCCCCCCCCCCCCCCCCCCCCCCCCCCCCCCCCCCCCCCCCCCCCCCCCCCCCCCCCCCCCCCCCCCCCCCCCCCCCCCCCCCCCCCCCCCCCCCCCCCCCCCCCCCCCCCCCCCCCCCCCCCCCCCCCCCCCCCCCCCCCCCCCCCCCCCCCCCCCCCCCCCCCCCCCCCCCCCCCCCCCCCCCCCCCCCCCCCCCCCCCCCCCCCCCCCCCCCCCCCCCCCCCCCCCCCCCCCCCCCCCCCCCCCCCCCCCCCCCCCCCCCCCCCCCCCCCCCCCCCCCCCCCCCCCCCCCCCCCCCCCCCCCCCCCCCCCCCCCCCCCCCCCCCCCCCCCCCCCCCCCCCCCCCCCCCCCCCCCCCCCCCCCCCCCCCCCCCCCCCCCCCCCCCCCCCCCCCCCCCCCCCCCCCCCCCCCCCCCCCCCCCCCCCCCCCCCCCCCCCCCCCCCCCCCCCCCCCCCCCCCCCCCCCCCCCCCCCCCCCCCCCCCCCCCCCCCCCCCCCCCCCCCCCCCCCCCCCCCCCCCCCCCCCCCCCCCCCCCCCCCCCCCCCCCCCCCCCCCCCCCCCCCCCCCCCCCCCCCCCCCCCCCCCCCCCCCCCCCCCCCCCCCCCCCCCCCCCCCCCCCCCCCCCCCCCCCCCCCCCCCCCCCCCCCCCCCCCCCCCCCCCCCCCCCCCCCCCCCCCCCCCCCCCCCCCCCCCCCCCCCCCCCCCCCCCCCCCCCCCCCCCCCCCCCCCCCCCCCCCCCCCCCCCCCCCCCCCCCCCCCCCCCCCCCCCCCCCCCCCCCCCCCCCCCCCCCCCCCCCCCCCCCCCCCCCCCCCCCCCCCCCCCCCCCCCCCCCCCCCCCCCCCCCCCCCCCCCCCCCCCCCCCCCCCCCCCCCCCCCCCCCCCCCCCCCCCCCCCCCCCCCCCCCCCCCCCCCCCCCCCCCCCCCCCCCCCCCCCCCCCCCCCCCCCCCCCCCCCCCCCCCCCCCCCCCCCCCCCCCCCCCCCCCCCCCCCCCCCCCCCCCCCCCCCCCCCCCCCCCCCCCCCCCCCCCCCCCCCCCCCCCCCCCCCCCCCCCCCCCCCCCCCCCCCCCCCCCCCCCCCCCCCCCCCCCCCCCCCCCCCCCCCCCCCCCCCCCCCCCCCCCCCCCCCCCCCCCCCCCCCCCCCCCCCCCCCCCCCCCCCCCCCCCCCCCCCCCCCCCCCCCCCCCCCCCCCCCCCCCCCCCCCCCCCCCCCCCCCCCCCCCCCCCCCCCCCCCCCCCCCCCCCCCCCCCCCCCCCCCCCCCCCCCCCCCCCCCCCCCCCCCCCCCCCCCCCCCCCCCCCCCCCCCCCCCCCCCCCCCCCCCCCCCCCCCCCCCCCCCCCCCCCCCCCCCCCCCCCCCCCCCCCCCCCCCCCCCCCCCCCCCCCCCCCCCCCCCCCCCCCCCCCCCCCCCCCCCCCCCCCCCCCCCCCCCCCCCCCCCCCCCCCCCCCCCCCCCCCCCCCCCCCCCCCCCCCCCCCCCCCCCCCCCCCCCCCCCCCCCCCCCCCCCCCCCCCCCCCCCCCCCTCACTCTGAAATTCTTTGAACTTTTCAAATGTTTCAGACTTATGTTTCATTAAATAGATATACCCATATCTTCTCAAATCATCTGTGAAGGTGAGAAAATAACGATACCCGCCGCGAGCCTCAATATTCATCGGACCACATACATCAGTATGTATGATCTCCAACAAATCTGTAGCTCGCTCCATTGTTCCGGAGAACGGCGTTCTAGTCATCTTGCCCATGAGGCATGGTTCGCAAGTACCAAGTGATTCATAATCAAGTGATTCCAAAAGTCCATCAGTATGGAGTTTCTTCATGCGCTTTACACCAATATGACCTAAACGGCAGTGCCACAAATAAGTTGCACTATCATTATCAACTCTGCATCTTTTGGCTTCAATATTATGAATATGTGTATCACTACTATCGAGATTTAATAAAAATAGACCACTCTTCAAGGGTGCATGACCATAAAAGATATTACTCATATAAATAGAACAACCATTATTCTCTGATTTAAATGAATAACCGTCTCGCATCAAACAAGATCCAGATATATTGTTCATGCTTAACGCTGCCACCAAATAACAATTATTCAGGTCTAAAACTAATCCCGAAGGTAGATGTAGAGGTAGCGTGCCGACTGCGATCACATCGACTTTGGAACCATTTCCCACGCGCATCGTCACCTCGTCCTTAGCCAATCTTCGCTTAATCCGTAGTCCCTGTTTCGAGTTGCAAATATTAGCAACAGAACCAGTATCAAATACCCAGGTGCTACTATGAGCATTAGTAAGGTACACATCAATAACATGTATATCACATATACCTTTGTTCACCTTGCCATCCTTCATATCCGCCAAATACTTGGGGCAGTTCCGCTTCCAGTGACCAGTCTGTTTGCTGTAGAAGCACTCAGTCTCAGGCTTAGGTCCAGACTTGGGTTTCTTCTCCCGAGCAGCAACTTGTTTGCCGTTCTTCTTGATGTTCCCCTTCTTCTTCCCTTTACCCTTTTTCTTGAAACTGGTGGTCTTGTTGACCATCAACACTTGATGCTCCTTCTTGATTTCTACCTCCGCAGCCTTTAGCATTGCGAAGAGCTCGGGAATTGTCTTATCCATCCCTTGCATATTATAGTTCATCACAAAACTCTTGTAGCTTGGTGGCAGTGATTGAAGAATTCTGTCAATGACACTATCATCCGAAAGATTAACTCCCAGTTGAATCAAGTGATTGTTATACCATGACATTTTGAGTATATGTTCACTGACAGAACTATTCTCCTCATCTTGCAGCTGTAGAACTTATTGGAGACTTCATATCTCTCAATCCGGGCATTTGCTTGAAATATTAACTTCAACTCCTGGAACATCTCATATGCTCCATGATGTTCAAAATGTCGTTGAAGTCCCGGTTCTAAGCCATAAAGCATGGCACATTGAACTATCGAGTAGTCATCAGCTTTGCTCTGCCAGACCCCCCCCCCCCCCCCCCCCCCCCCCCCCCCCCCCCCCCCCCCCCCCCCCCCCCCCCCCCCCCCCCCCCCCCCCCCCCCCCCCCCCCCCCCCCCCCCCCCCCCCCCCCCCCCCCCCCCCCCCCCCCCCCCCCCCCCCCCCCCCCCCCCCCCCCCCCCCCCCCCCCCCCCCCCCCCCCCCCCCCCCCCCCCCCCCCCCCCCCCCCCCCCCCCCCCCCCCCCCCCCCCCCCCCCCCCCCCCCCCCCCCCCCCCCCCCCCCCCCCCCCCCCCCCCCCCCCCCCCCCCCCCCCCCCCCCCCCCCCCCCCCCCCCCCCCCCCCCCCCCCCCCCCCCCCCCCCCCCCCCCCCCCCCCCCCCCCCCCCCCCCCCCCCCCCCCCCCCCCCCCCCCCCCCCCCCCCCCCCCCCCCCCCCCCCCCCCCCCCCCCCCCCCCCCCCCCCCCCCCCCCCCCCCCCCCCCCCCCCCCCCCCCCCCCCCCCCCCCCCCCCCCCCCCCCCCCCCCCCCCCCCCCCCCCCCCCCCCCCCCCCCCCCCCCCCCCCCCCCCCCCCCCCCCCCCCCCCCCCCCCCCCCCCCCCCCCCCCCCCCCCCCCCCCCCCCCCCCCCCCCCCCCCCCCCCCCCCCCCCCCCCCCCCCCCCCCCCCCCCCCCCCCCCCCCCCCCCCCCCCCCCCCCCCCCCCCCCCCCCCCCCCCCCCCCCCCCCCCCCCCCCCCCCCCCCCCCCCCCCCCCCCCCCCCCCCCCCCCCCCCCCCCCCCCCCCCCCCCCCCCCCCCCCCCCCCCCCCCCCCCCCCCCCCCCCCCCCCCCCCCCCCCCCCCCCCCCCCCCCCCCCCCCCCCCCCCCCCCCCCCCCCCCCCCCCCCCCCCCCCCCCCCCCCCCCCCCCCCCCCCCCCCCCCCCCCCCCCCCCCCCCCCCCCCCCCCCCCCCCCCCCCCCCCCCCCCCCCCCCCCCCCCCCCCCCCCCCCCCCCCCCCCCCCCCCCCCCCCCCCCCCCCCCCCCCCCCCCCCCCCCCCCCCCCCCCCCCCCCCCCCCCCCCCCCCCCCCCCCCCCCCCCCCCCCCCCCCCCCCCCCCCCCCCCCCCCCCCCCCCCCCCCCCCCCCCCCCCCCCCCCCCCCCCCCCCCCCCCCCCCCCCCCCCCCCCCCCCCCCCCCCCCCCCCCCCCCCCCCCCCCCCCCCCCCCCCCCCCCCCCCCCCCCCCCCCCCCCCCCCCCCCCCCCCCCCCCCCCCCCCCCCCCCCCCCCCCCCCCCCCCCCCCCCCCCCCCCCCCCCCCCCCCCCCCCCCCCCCCCCCCCCCCCCCCCCCCCCCCCCCCCCCCCCCCCCCCCCCCCCCCCCCCCCCCCCCCCCCCCCCCCCCCCCCCCCCCCCCCCCCCCCCCCCCCCCCCCCCCCCCCCCCCCCCCCCCCCCCCCCCCCCCCCCCCCCCCCCCCCCCCCCCCCCCCCCCCCCCCCCCCCCCCCCCCCCCCCCCCCCCCCCCCCCCCCCCCCCCCCCCCCCCCCCCCCCCCCCCCCCCCCCCCCCCCCCCCCCCCCCCCCCCCCCCCCCCCCCCCCCCCCCCCCCCCCCCCCCCCCCCCCCCCCCCCCCCCCCCCCCCCCCCCCCCCCCCCCCCCCCCCCCCCCCCCCCCCCCCCCCCCCCCCCCCCCCCCCCCCCCCCCCCCCCCCCCCCCCCCCCCCCCCCCCCCCCCCCCCCCCCCCCCCCCCCCCCCCCCCCCCCCCCCCCCCCCCCCCCCCCCCCCCCCCCCCCCCCCCCCCCCCCCCCCCCCCCCCCCCCCCCCCCCCCCCCCCCCCCCCCCCCCCCCCCCCCCCCCCCCCCCCCCCCCCCCCCCCCCCCCCCCCCCCCCCCCCCCCCCCCCCCCCCCCCCCCCCCCCCCCCCCCCCCCCCCCCCCCCCCCCCCCCCCCCCCCCCCCCCCCCCCCCCCCCCCCCCCCCCCCCCCCCCCCCCCCCCCCCCCCCCCCCCCCCCCCCCCCCCCCCCCCCCCCCCCCCCCCCCCCCCCCCCCCCCCCCCCCCCCCCCCCCCCCCCCCCCCCCCCCCCCCCCCCCCCCCCCCCCCCCCCCCCCCCCCCCCCCCCCCCCCCCCCCCCCCCCCCCCCCCCCCCCCCCCCCCCCCCCCCCCCCCCCCCCCCCCCCCCCCCCCCCCCCCCCCCCCCCCCCCCCCCCCCCCCCCCCCCCCCCCCCCCCCCCCCCCCCCCCCCCCCCCCCCCCCCCCCCCCCCCCCCCCCCCCCCCCCCCCCCCCCCCCCCCCCCCCCCCCCCCCCCCCCCCCCCCCCCCCCCCCCCCCCCCCCCCCCCCCCCCCCCCCCCCCCCCCCCCCCCCCCCCCCCCCCCCCCCCCCCCCCCCCCCCCCCCCCCCCCCCCCCCCCCCCCCCCCCCCCCCCCCCCCCCCCCCCCCCCCCCCCCCCCCCCCCCCCCCCCCCCCCCCCCCCCCCCCCCCCCCCCCCCCCCCCCCCCCCCCCCCCCCCCCCCCCCCCCCCCCCCCCCCCCCCCCCCCCCCCCCCCCCCCCCCCCCCCCCCCCCCCCCCCCCCCCCCCCCCCCCCCCCCCCCCCCCCCCCCCCCCCCCCCCCCCCCCCCCCCCCCCCCCCCCCCACCCTAGGACACACAAGTTAACAATTGTTTTAGCCGTGTGCGGTGCCCCCTCCACAGAATTCCACCTCGGTCATATCGTTGTAGTGCTTAGGCGAAGCCCTGCGTCGGTAACTTCATCAACACCGTCACCATGCCGTCGTGCTGACGAAACTCTCCCTCAGCCTCAGCTGGATCAAGAGTACGAGGGACGTCACCGAGCTGAACGTGTGCAGATCGCGGAGGTGTCGTGCGTTCGGTACTTGATCGGTTGGATCGCGAAGACGTTCGACTACATCAACCGTGTTATCATAACGCTTCCGCTTACGGTCTACGAGGGTACATAGACGACACTCTCCCCTCTCGTTGCTATGCATCACCATGATCTTGCGTGTGCGTAGGTAAATTTTTTGAAATTTCTACGTTCCCCAACAGTGGTATCAGAGCCAGGTTTATGCGTAGATGTTATATGCACGAGTAGAACACAACTGAGTTGTGGGCGATACAAGTCATACTGCTTACCAGCATGTCATACTTTGGTTCGGCGGTATTGTTG
This sequence comes from Thinopyrum obtusiflorum, assembly GCA_036873465.1. NCBI lineage: Eukaryota > Viridiplantae > Streptophyta > Magnoliopsida > Poales > Poaceae > Thinopyrum > Thinopyrum obtusiflorum. The sequence goes on along the minus strand of JAAAWM010009490.1, from coordinate 9,212 downwards.
GATGAAGCGGCCCGGACCGACATTACGCGTACGTTTACGCGAGACTGGTTCTACCGACGTCCCCCCCCCCCCCCCCCCCCCCCCCCCCCCCCCCCCCCCCCCCCCCCCCCCCCCCCCCCCCCCCCCCCCCCCCCCCCCCCCCCCCCCCCCCCCCCCCCCCCCCCCCCCCCCCCCCCCCCCCCCCCCCCCCCCCCCCCCCCCCCCCCCCCCCCCCCCCCCCCCCCCCCCCCCCCCCCCCCCCCCCCCCCCCCCCCCCCCCCCCCCCCCCCCCCCCCCCCCCCCCCCCCCCCCCCCCCCCCCCCCCCCCCCCCCCCCCCCCCCCCCCCCCCCCCCCCCCCCCCCCCCCCCCCCCCCCCCCCCCCCCCCCCCCCCCCCCCCCCCCCCCCCCCCCCCCCCCCCCCCCCCCCCCCCCCCCCCCCCCCCCCCCCCCCCCCCCCCCCCCCCCCCCCCCCCCCCCCCCCCCCCCCCCCCCCCCCCCCCCCCCCCCCCCCCCCCCCCCCCCCCCCCCCCCCCCCCCCCCCCCCCCCCCCCCCCCCCCCCCCCCCCCCCCCCCCCCCCCCCCCCCCCCCCCCCCCCCCCCCCCCCCCCCCCCCCCCCCCCCCCCCCCCCCCCCCCCCCCCCCCCCCCCCCCCCCCCCCCCCCCCCCCCCCCCCCCCCCCCCCCCCCCCCCCCCCCCCCCCCCCCCCCCCCCCCCCCCCCCCCCCCCCCCCCCCCCCCCCCCCCCCCCCCCCCCCCCCCCCCCCCCCCCCCCCCCCCCCCCCCCCCCCCCCCCCCCCCCCCCCCCCCCCCCCCCCCCCCCCCCCCCCCCCCCCCCCCCCCCCCCCCCCCCCCCCCCCCCCCCCCCCCCCCCCCCCCCCCCCCCCCCCCCCCCCCCCCCCCCCCCCCCCCCCCCCCCCCCCCCCCCCCCCCCCCCCCCCCCCCCCCCCCCCCCCCCCCCCCCCCCCCCCCCCCCCCCCCCCCCCCCCCCCCCCCCCCCCCCCCCCCCCCCCCCCCCCCCCCCCCCCCCCCCCCCCCCCCCCCCCCCCCCCCCCCCCCCCCCCCCCCCCCCCCCCCCCCCCCCCCCCCCCCCCCCCCCCCCCCCCCCCCCCCCCCCCCCCCCCCCCCCCCCCCCCCCCCCCCCCCCCCCCCCCCCCCCCCCCCCCCCCCCCCCCCCCCCCCCCCCCCCCCCCCCCCCCCCCCCCCCCCCCCCCCCCCCCCCCCCCCCCCCCCCCCCCCCCCCCCCCCCCCCCCCCCCCCCCCCCCCCCCCCCCCCCCCCCCCCCCCCCCCCCCCCCCCCCCCCCCCCCCCCCCCCCCCCCCCCCCCCCCCCCCCCCCCCCCCCCCCCCCCCCCCCCCCCCCCCCCCCCCCCCCCCCCCCCCCCCCCCCCCCCCCCCCCCCCCCCCCCCCCCCCCCCCCCCCCCCCCCCCCCCCCCCCCCCCCCCCCCCCCCCCCCCCCCCCCCCCCCCCCCCCCCCCCCCCCCCCCCCCCCCCCCCCCCCCCCCCCCCCCCCCCCCCCCCCCCCCCCCCCCCCCCCCCCCCCCCCCCCCCCCCCCCCCCCCCCCCCCCCCCCCCCCCCCCCCCCCCCCCCCCCCCCCCCCCCCCCCCCCCCCCCCCCCCCCCCCCCCCCCCCCCCCCCCCCCCCCCCCCCCCCCCCCCCCCCCCCCCCCCCCCCCCCCCCCCCCCCCCCCCCCCCCCCCCCCCCCCCCCCCCCCCCCCCCCCCCCCCCCCCCCCCCCCCCCCCCCCCCCCCCCCCCCCCCCCCCCCCCCCCCCCCCCCCCCCCCCCCCCCCCCCCCCCCCCCCCCCCCCCCCCCCCCCCCCCCCCCCCCCCCCCCCCCCCCCCCCCCCCCCCCCCCCCCCCCCCCCCCCCCCCCCCCCCCCCCCCCCCCCCCCCCCCCCCCCCCCCCCCCCCCCCCCCCCCCCCCCCCCCCCCCCCCCCCCCCCCCCCCCCCCCCCCCCCCCCCCCCCCCCCCCCCCCCCCCCCCCCCCCCCCCCCCCCCCCCCCCCCCCCCCCCCCCCCCCCCCCCCCCCCCCCCCCCCCCCCCCCCCCCCCCCCCCCCCCCCCCCCCCCCCCCCCCCCCCCCCCCCCCCCCCCCCCCCCCCCCCCCCCCCCCCCCCCCCCCCCCCCCCCCCCCCCCCCCCCCCCCCCCCCCCCCCCCCCCCCCCCCCCCCCCCCCCCCCCCCCCCCCCCCCCCCCCCCCCCCCCCCCCCCCCCCCCCCCCCCCCCCCCCCCCCCCCCCCCCCCCCCCCCCCCCCCCCCCCCCCCCCCCCCCCCCCCCCCCCCCCCCCCCCCCCCCCCCCCCCCCCCCCCCCCCCCCCCCCCCCCCCCCCCCCCCCCCCCCCCCCCCCCCCCCCCCCCCCCCCCCCCCCCCCCCCCCCCCCCCCCCCCCCCCCCCCCCCCCCCCCCCCCCCCCCCCCCCCCCCCCCCCCCCCCCCCCCCCCCCCCCCCCCCCCCCCCCCCCCCCCCCCCCCCCCCCCCCCCCCCCCCCCCCCCCCCCCCCCCCCCCCCCCCCCCCCCCCCCCCCCCCCCCCCCCCCCCCCCCCCCCCCCCCCCCCCCCCCCCCCCCCCCCCCCCCCCCCCCCCCCCCCCCCCCCCCCCCCCCCCCCCCCCCCCCCCCCCCCCCCCCCCCCCCCCCCCCCCCCCCCCCCCCCCCCCCCCCCCCCCCCCCCCCCCCCCCCCCCCCCCCCCCCCCCCCCCCCCCCCCCCCCCCCCCCCCCCCCCCCCCCCCCCCCCCCCCCCCCCCCCCCCCCCCCCCCCCCCCCCCCCCCCCCCCCCCCCCCCCCCCCCCCCCCCCCCCCCCCCCCCCCCCCCCCCCCCCCCCCCCCCCCCCCCCCCCCCCCCCCCCCCCCCCCCCCCCCCCCCCCCCCCCCCCCCCCCCCCCCCCCCCCCCCCCCCCCCCCCCCCCCCCCCCCCCCCCCCCCCCCCCCCCCCCCCCCCCCCCCCCCCCCCCCCCCCCCCCCCCCCCCCCCCCCCCCCCCCCCCCCCCCCCCCCCCCCCCCCCCCCCCCCCCCCCCCCCCCCCCCCCCCCCCCCCCCCCCCCCCCCCCCCCCCCCCCCCCCCCCCCCCCCCCCCCCCCCCCCCCCCCCCCCCCCCCCCCCCCCCCCCCCCCCCCCCCCCCCCCCCCCCCCCCCCCCCCCCCCCCCCCCCCCCCCCCCCCCCCCCCCCCCCCCTTTGGGGCTGCGATGCTTATGTGAAGAAACTTCAACCAGATAAGCTCGAACCTAAATCGGAGAAATGTGTCTTCATAGGATACCCAAAAGAGACTATTGGGTACACCTTCTATCACAGATCCGAAGGCAAGACATTCGTTGCTAAGAATGGATCCTTTCTAGAGAAGGAGTTTCTCTCGAAAGAAGTGAGTGGGAGGAAAGTAGAACTTGATGAGATAACTGTATCTACTCCCTTATTGGAAAGTAGTTCATCACGAGAACCGGTTCCTGTGACAACTACACCAATTAGTGAGGAAGCTAATGATAATGATCATGAAACTTCAGATCAAGTTTCTACTGAACCTCGTAGGTCTACCAGAGTAAGATCCGCACCAGAGTGGTACGGTAATCCTATTCTGGAAGTCATGTTACTTGACCATGATGAACCTACGAACTATGAGGAAGCGATGATGAGCCCGGATTCCGCAAAATGGCTAGAAGCCATGAAATCTGAGATGGGATCCATGTATGACCCCCCCCCCCCCCCCCCCCCCCCCCCCCCCCCCCCCCCCCCCCCCCCCCCCCCCCCCCCCCCCCCCCCCCCCCCCCCCCCCCCCCCCCCCCCCCCCCCCCCCCCCCCCCCCCCCCCCCCCCCCCCCCCCCCCCCCCCCCCCCCCCCCCCCCCCCCCCCCCCCCCCCCCCCCCCCCCCCCCCCCCCCCCCCCCCCCCCCCCCCCCCCCCCCCCCCCCCCCCCCCCCCCCCCCCCCCCCCCCCCCCCCCCCCCCCCCCCCCCCCCCCCCCCCCCCCCCCCCCCCCCCCCCCCCCCCCCCCCCCCCCCCCCCCCCCCCCCCCCCCCCCCCCCCCCCCCCCCCCCCCCCCCCCCCCCCCCCCCCCCCCCCCCCCCCCCCCCCCCCCCCCCCCCCCCCCCCCCCCCCCCCCCCCCCCCCCCCCCCCCCCCCCCCCCCCCCCCCCCCCCCCCCCCCCCCCCCCCCCCCCCCCCCCCCCCCCCCCCCCCCCCCCCCCCCCCCCCCCCCCCCCCCCCCCCCCCCCCCCCCCCCCCCCCCCCCCCCCCCCCCCCCCCCCCCCCCCCCCCCCCCCCCCCCCCCCCCCCCCCCCCCCCCCCCCCCCCCCCCCCCCCCCCCCCCCCCCCCCCCCCCCCCCCCCCCCCCCCCCCCCCCCCCCCCCCCCCCCCCCCCCCCCCCCCCCCCCCCCCCCCCCCCCCCCCCCCCCCCCCCCCCCCCCCCCCCCCCCCCCCCCCCCCCCCCCCCCCCCCCCCCCCCCCCCCCCCCCCCCCCCCCCCCCCCCCCCCCCCCCCCCCCCCCCCCCCCCCCCCCCCCCCCCCCCCCCCCCCCCCCCCCCCCCCCCCCCCCCCCCCCCCCCCCCCCCCCCCCCCCCCCCCCCCCCCCCCCCCCCCCCCCCCCCCCCCCCCCCCCCCCCCCCCCCCCCCCCCCTATTAGTTTAGCAGGGAGGTACCAAAGTAATCCAGGAGTGGATCACTGGACAGGGGTCAAGAACATCCTGAAATACCTGAAAAGGACTAAGGATATGTTTCTCGTTTATGGAGGTGACAAAGAGCTCGTCGTAAGTGGTTACGTCGATGCAAGCTTTGACACTGATCCGGACGATTCTAAATCGCAAACCGGATACGTGTTTATATTAAACGGTGGAGCTGTCAGTTGGTGCAGTTCTAAATAAAGCGTAGTGGCGGGATCTACATCTGAAGCGGAGTACATAGCTGCTTCGGAAACAGCAAATGAAGGAGTCTGGATGAAGGAGTTCATATCCGATCTAGGTGTCATACCTAGTGCATCGGGTCCAATGAAAATATTTTGTGACAATACTGGTGCAATTGCCTTGGCAAAGGAATCCAGATTTCACAAGAGAACCAAGCACATCAAGAGACGCTTCAATTCCATCCGAGATCAAGTCCAGGTGGGAGACATAGAGATTTGCAAGATACATACAGATCTGAATGTTGCAGACCCGTTGACTAAGCCTCTTCCACGAGCAAAACATGATCAGCACCAAGACTCCCTGGGTGTTAGAATCATTACTGTGTAATCTAGATTATTGACTCTAGTGCAAGTGGGAGACTAAAGGAAATATGCCCTAGAGGCAATAATAAAGTTATTATTTATTTCCTCATATCATGATAAATGTTTATTATTCATGCTAGAATTGTATTAATCGGAAACATAATATATGTGTGAATACATAGACAAACATAGTGTCACTAGTATGCCTCTACTTGACTAGCTCATTAATCAAAGAATGTTGAGTTTCCTAACCATAGACATGAGTTGTCATTTGATTAACGGGATCACATCATTAGGAGAATGATGTGATTGACTTGACCCATTTCGTTAGCTTAGCACTTGATCGTTTAGTTTACTGCTATTGCTTTCTCCATGACTTATACATGCTCCTACGACTACGAGATTATGCAACTCCCGAATACCAGAGGAACACTTTGTGTGCTACCAAATGTCACAACATAACTGGGTGATTATAAAGGTGCTCTACAGGTGTCTCCGATGGTGTTCGTTGAGTTGGCATAGATCGAGAATAGGATTTGTCACTCCGATTGTCGGAGAGGTATCTCTGGGCCCTCTCGGTAATGCACATCACTATAAGCCTTGCAAGCAATGTGACTAATGAGTTAGTTACGGGATGATGCACTACGGAACGAGTAAAGACACTTGCCGGTAACGAGATTGAGCTACGTATTGAGATACCGACGATCGAATCTCGGGCAAGTAACATACCGATGACAAAGGGAACAACGTATGCTGTTATGCGGTTTGACCGATAAAGATCTTCGTAGAATATGTAGGAACCAATATGAGCATCCAGGTTCCGCTATTGGTTATTGACCGGAGATGTGTCTCGGTCATGTCTACATAGTTCTCGAACCCGTAGAGTCCGCACGCTTAAAGTTCGGTGACGATCGGTATTATGAGTTTTTGTGTTTTGATGTACCGAAGGTAGTTCGGAGTCCCGGATATGATCACAGACATGACGAGGAGTCTCGAAATGGTCGAGACGTAAAGATCAATATATTAGACGACTATGTTCGGACACCGGAAGTGTTTTCGGGAGGTTTCGGACATATACCGGAGTACCGGGGGGTTACCGGAACCCCCCCCGGGGAGTTTATTGGGCCTATTGGGCCCTAGTAGGAGAAGAGGAGGGGCGGCCAGGGCAGCCGCGCGCCCCCTCCCCCTCTAGTCCGAATTGGACAAGGAGGGGGGCGGCGCCCCCCTTTCCTTCTCTTCCTCTCTCCCTTCCCTCTCCTCTCCTACTCCTACTTGGAAGGGGGGAGTCCTACTCCCGGTGGGAGTAGGACTCCTCATGGGGCGCGCCATAGGGGGCCGGCCTCTCCGCCTCCTCCACTCCTTTATATACGGGGAGGGAGGCACCCCTTGGAGATACAACACCCCCCCCCCCCCCCCCCCCCCCCCCCCCCCCCCCCCCCCCCCCCCCCCCCCCCCCCCCCCCCCCCCCCCCCCCCCCCCCCCCCCCCCCCCCCCCCCCCCCCCCCCCCCCCCCCCCCCCCCCCCCCCCCCCCCCCCCCCCCCCCCCCCCCCCCCCCCCCCCCCCCCCCCCCCCCCCCCCCCCCCCCCCCCCCCCCCCCCCCCCCCCCCCCCCCCCCCCCCCCCCCCCCCCCCCCCCCCCCCCCCCCCCCCCCCCCCCCCCCCCCCCCCCCCCCCCCCCCCCCCCCCCCCCCCCCCCCCCCCCCCCCCCCCCCCCCCCCCCCCCCCCCCCCCCCCCCCCCCCCCCCCCCCCCCCCCCCCCCCCCCCCCCCCCCCCCCCCCCCCCCCCCCCCCCCCCCCCCCCCCCCCCCCCCCCCCCCCCCCCCCCCCCCCCCCCCCCCCCCCCCCCCCCCCCCCCCCCCCCCCCCCCCCCCCCCCCCCCCCCCCCCCCCCCCCCCCCCCCCCCAACAACGTCTACAAGAAGAAGGTTGCGTAGTAGACATCAAGCAGTTTCTGGCACCGTTGCCGGGGAGGTGAGTGCTTGAAGGTATATGTTTAGATCTTGCAATCGAATCTTTTAGTTTCTTGTTTTATCACTAGTTTAGTTTATAAAAGGAAACTACAAAAAAAATGGAATTGAGGTTGCCTCATATGCTTCATCTTTTTAATGTCTTTCATGAAAATAAGGATTCTGATAATTGTGCTCAATTGCTAGAGGAAGAATGCATTAGAATGTTTGGCACTAAATCTTTGAATGATGAGCATGATTGCAATGTTATTAGTATGAATTCCTTGAATACCCATGATGCTAATGATATGCAAAGCCACAAGCTTGGGGAAGCTATGTTTGATGAAGATGATATTTTTTGTCCCCCAAGTTTTGATGAGCAAATTTATTATGATGAAAGCATGCCTCCTATTTATGATGATTATATTGATGAAAGTGGATTTGTAGAGGTCATGACTTTATTTAATAATGATTCCACTATCTTGGAAGAGGTTTCAATTGATTATGATGAGAACAAAGTTGCTACTTATGATGATTATTGTGATGACATGTATGATATAAAGAATAATGATAACCATGAAACTTGTCATCATGATTTTAATTTTCAATTGGATTATGCCTCACATGATAGTTATTTTGTTGAGTTTGCTCCCACTACTATTCCGAATGAGAAGAATTTTGCTTATGTGGAGAGTAGTAAAATTTCTATGCAAGTAGATCATGAAAAGGATGCTTTATGTGCTGGTTATATGGTTGAATTCATTCATGATGCTACTGAAAATTATTATGATAGAGGATCATATGCTTCTACATATTGCAATAATATCAAGTTTCCTCTCTATGTGTTGAAATTTTTGAAGTCATGCTTGTTTTGCCTTCCTATGCTAGTTGATTCTTGCTCCAATAAATTGTTTGATCACAAAATCCCTATGCATAGGAAGTCGGTTAGAATTAAATGTGCTAGTAATATTCTTCATGATGCTCTCTTTATGTTTCAATTCTTATCTTTTATGTGAGCATCATTGAAATCATCATGCCTAGCTAGGGGCGTTAAACGTTAACGCTTGTTGGGAGGCAACCCAATTTTATTTTTGTTCTTTGTTTTTTGATCCTGTTTAGTAATAAATAATCTATCTATCCTCTGGTTAGATGTGGTTTTATGTTTTAATTAGTGTTTGTGCCAAGTAGAACCTTTGGGAAGACTTGGGTGAAGTCTTTATGATCTTGCTGTAAAAAACAGAAACTTTAGGGCTCACGAGATTAGCTGCCATTTTTTACTGGAGAGTGATTTCAGGTTGATTCTTTTTGAAGATGATTAATAGACAAATTCCTCAGGTCCAACAATTTATTCCGAATTTTTGGAGTTCCAGAAGTACCCCCCCCCCCCCCCCCCCCCCCCCCCCCCCCCCCCCCCCCCCCCCCCCCCCCCCCCCCCCCCCCCCCCCCCCCCCCCCCCCCCCCCCCCCCCCCCCCCCCCCCCCCCCCCCCCCCCCCCCTTGTTTGCTTATTTTGATGAATATGGCTAGTGGTAGAGTTTATGAACCATCGAGAAGTTGGAATATAGTAGGTTTAATACCAATATAAATAAAGAATGAGTTCACTACAGTACCTTGAAATGGTAGTTTGTTTTCTTTTACTAACGGAGCTCATGAGATTTTCTATTTGAGTTTTGTGTTGTGAAGTGTTCAAGTTTTGGGTAAGGATTTGATGGATTATGGAACAAGGGGTGGAAAGAGCCTAAGCTTGGGGATGCCCAAGGCACCCCAAGGTAAATCCAAGGACAACCAAAATCCTAAGCTTGGGTATGCCTCGGAAGGCATCCCCTCTTTTGTCTTCGTCCATCGGTAATTTTACTTGGAGCTATATTTTTATTCACCACATGATATGTGCCCCCCCCCCCCCCCCCCCCCCCCCCCCCCCCCATTTGAGTATTTTCTTTTTAATTTACCACAATCATCCTTTCTGTACACACCTTTTTGGAGAGACACACATAAATTGGAATTTGTTAGAATACTCTATGTGCTTCACTTATATTTTTTGAGCTAGATAATTTTGCTCTAGTGCTTCATTTATATCTTTTTAGAGCACGGTGGTGGTTCTATTT
>JAAAWM010009489.1:0-24070 GCA_036873465.1 Thinopyrum obtusiflorum | reverse complement strand
ACCGAATAATGAAACTCGGTCAGACCAATTTAGTTCAAAATGTGAACGTTAGGATTTTCGGTGGGACCGACATGTCAACTCTGTGGGACCAATTTCATTAGGGTTAGGGCATAACGTAAGCTCGATGAGACCGATTACACAAACTTGGTGGGACCGATTTTGGTAATAAGGTAACCAGAGAGTTGGTCAGGCAAACTCGGTGGGACCGATTCACTCATCTCGGTAAGACCGAAACGTTACGAAGGGGAAACAGAGAGTTTGCATTGCGAACTCGATGGGACCGATCGCTCATCTCAGTTGGACCGAAACGTTACGAAGGGAAACAGAGAGTTTGCAATCCGATCTCAGTGAGACCGAGATCCCTATCGGTGAGACCGAAGTGACTAGGGTTTTGTGGCAGTGGCTATGTCAACTGAACTCGGTGGCGCCGGATAGAAAGTTTCGGTGGGGCCGAGTTTGACTTTTGGTTTGGGACATATGTGGATATGAGAAAGTGATTGAGGGTTTTGGAGCATATCACTAAGCATTTTGAGCAAACAAGCCATTAAGCAACACCTCATCCCCTTTTAATAGTATTGGCTTTTCCTATGGACTCAATGTGATCTTGGATCACTAAAAGTAAAATGTAGAGTCTTGAGCTTTAGAGCTTGAGCCAATTTTTTGTCCTTAGCATTTTGAGGGGTCCACATTCCTAATCCATGCCATGCCAATCATTGAGCTTTCCTGTAATATTCATCTTGAAATAACATTAGCTCAATGAGCTATATGTTGTTAGGAATTACCAAAACTACCCAGGGATAGTTGCACTTTCAATCTCCCCCTTTTTGGTAATTGATGACAACATATAGATCAAAGCTTCGACAAATGATAATAAAATTGAAATACATCGTCGCTTTGAGAAGTATGTGATAACCCCCCCCCCCCCCCCCCCCCCCCCCCCCCCCCCCCCCCCCCCCCCCCCCCCCCCCCCCCCCCCCCCCCCCCCCCCCCCCCCCCCCCCCCCCCCCCCCCCCCCCCCCCCCCCCCCCCCCCCCCCCCCCCCCCCCCCCCCCCAACTCCTCATACTCATGATTTTGATGCATATACTTACCTTGTGGTCTTGAGTTGGCTTAGGATGGAATGAACCTGCACAAACAAAGTTAGATAACACAGGTACATCCACTAGCCAGAGCAAACAAAAGAAACCACAAGAATACCAAGACTGGGATGACATGTAGAGAGTGAGTACAAGGTACCACATTGGATTCAACATGTCCCCAAGAATAAAGATATGCAATGAATTTGACTGATTTCTTTCCCTTAGGTGTCTTGCTCCCCCTGAATCTTACATGGGATATTGGGAGAAGATAGGGAACAGAAAATCAGAGCTGAAAGATACAAATGGATAGAAGTTAATGCAAATAAGCGTATATGAACATGTCTTTCCCCCACAAAGACATGTGACATCTCTCCTCTTGAACATCAAGCATCTGGGATCCTTGAGTATTTTCTCTCCCTGGAAATCTCTCTCTCCCCCTTAATAACATCTGGGAAATCTCTCTCTCCCCCTTAACAACATCTGGGATCCTTGAGACTTTCTCTCCCCCTTGAGCTTTGATGTGCTTTGATGTGATCTCTTTCTCCTGCAAGCTTTGATGTGATCTCTCTCTCCCCCTTTGACATCAATTTCCAAGAAGGGCTTTCTGGAATCCGTCGTATAGGTTTGGTCCTTGAGACTCAGCACAAAGCAAAGGATAAAATTGTGATGCTTGTAGAGGACAAGATTCATTGAGTGGAGCTGGATCAGAAGAAATGTAGAACAAGTGGCAAACTGTTTTTCTGATTGCAAAGTCGGTGGCACCGAGTGGCATATTTCGGTGGTACCGAAAAGATTCGGTTGGACCGAAAATTGCAAGTCGGTGAAACCGAGTTTACACAGAGAAAAACACTTGTCACCTCAGCTCACTAGACATGTAGGATCTCACAAAGATTTGCAATGAATTACCTGAAGGATTTGCAAGGAATTAAATGCAGAAAATGCAGAACAAAAACAAAGAGAAAAGAGAAGAAACCCCCCCCCCCCCCCCCCCCCCCCCCCCCCCCCCCCCCCCCCCCCCCCCCCCCCCCCCCCCCCCCCCCCCCCCCCCCCCCCCCCCCCCCCCCCCCCCCCCCCCCCCCCCCCCCCCCCCCCCCCCCCCCCCCCCCCCCCCCCCCCCCCATCATAGGTCATACTCATCGTTTAAGCTCAAAATGGGGTTACCATTTTTCGTTTAAGCATCTTGATGTATTCACATCTTGTTGAGTTGCTTTGACTCATGTCTTGGAGTAAAGCTTCTCTAAGATGGAATAACATACCTTGGGTGGTGGTGTGGTTCTTGCTCATGTAGTTGAACTTGTGTGGGTGCTCAAGGTTGATGTAGCTCATCAAGAGTTGGGAGCACCACTTGGAGTTTGAGTTCATCTACCTACATGGGTTAGTTCTTGCAAGGAAGAGCACTTGTGTATCCAAAAATGACAATCATGAAGCTCAACATAGAATTTGTCAAAGGATATGTTTGAATGGTTTTGTGCTTCCTTGTCTTCAACCACCATTGTGTAGAGTCTTGGTGATGTAGAGATTGCTCAAGATGTGAGTGAGTCGCAATCTCATGGAATTAGATTCAACCAAGCACCTACATGGGTTAGACAACATGCAAGGTGCAAATATATCCAAGACATAAGATAGTTATCATAAGAGATATATCATGGATTAGTCATAAGCTCATGTCTTGCATGTATCCAATGGAGTTTCTACTCCAAGTTCGAAGCATCAATGATGTTCAATTCTCCTCTCAACCTGCAAAACACTTTCTCATCAAGAGGTTTAGTAAATATATCCGCTAATTGCTTATCGGTGCGAACATGCTTAAGATCAATGTCACCCTTAGCAACATGATCTCGAATGAAATGATGACGAACTTCAATATGCTTAGTTCGAGAATGTTGTACAGGATTATGACCAATTTTGATAGCACTTTCATTGTCACAAAGCAGTGGAACATGTTTCACATAAATCCCATAATCTTTAAGAGTTTGGGTCATCCAAAGTAATTGAGCACAACATGACCCCCCCCCCCCCCCCCCCCCCCCCCCCCCCCCCCCCCCCCCCCCCCCCCCCCCCCCCCCCCCCCCCCCCCCCCCCCCCCCCCCCCCCCCCCCCCCCCCCCCCCCCCCCCCCCCCCCCCCCCCCCCCCCCCCCCCCCCCCCCCCCCCCCCCCCCCCCCCCCCCCCCCCCCCCCCCCCCCCCCCCCCCCCCCCCCCCCCCCCCCCCCCCCCCCCCCCCCCCCCCCCCCCCCCCCCCCCCCCCCCCCCCCCCCCCCCCCCCCCCCCCCCCCCCCCCCCCCCCCCCCCCCCCCCCCCCCCCCCCCCCCCCCCCCCCCCCCCCCCCCCCCCCCCCCCCCCCCCCCCCCCCCCCCCCCCCCCCCCCCCCCCCCCCCCCCCCCCCCCCCCCCCCCCCCCCCCCCCCCCCCCCCCCCCCCCCCCCCCCCCCCCCCCCCCCCCCCCCCCCCCCCCCCCCCCCCCCCCCCCCCCCCCCCCCCCCCCCCCCCCCCCCCCCCCCCCCCCCCCCCCCCCCCCCCCCCCCCCCCCCCCCCCCCCCCCCCCCCCCCCCCCCCCCCCCCCCCCCCCCCCCCCCCCCCCCCCCCCCCCCCCCCCCCCCCCCCCCCCCCCCCCCCCCCCCCCCCCCCCCCCCCCCCCCCCCCCCCCCCCCCCCCCCCCCCCCCCCCCCCCCCCCCCCCCCCCCCCCCCCCCCCCCCCCCCCCCCCCCCCCCCCCCCCCCCCCCCCCCCCCCCCCCCCCCCCCCCCCCCCCCCCCCCCCCCCCCCCCCCCCCCCCCCCCCCCCCCCCCCCCCCCCCCCCCCCCCCCCCCCCCCCCCCCCCCCCCCCCCCCCCCCCCCCCCCCCCCCCCCCCCCCCCCCCCCCCCCCCCCCCCCCCCCCCCCCCCCCCCCCCCCCCCCCCCCCCCCCCCCCCCCCCCCCCCCCCCCCCCCCCCCCCCCCCCCCCCCCCCCCCCCCCCCCCCCCCCCCCCCCCCCCCCCCCCCCCCCCCCCCCCCCCCCCCCCCCCCCCCCCCCCCCCCCCCCCCCCCCCCCCCCCCCCCCCCCCCCCCCCCCCCCCCCCCCCCCCCCCCCCCCCCCCCCCCCCCCCCCCCCCCCCCCCCCCCCCCCCCCCCCCCCCCCCCCCCCCCCCCCCCCCCCCCCCCCCCCCCCCCCCCCCCCCCCCCCCCCCCCCCCCCCCCCCCCCCCCCCCCCCCCCCCCCCCCCCCCCCCCCCCCCCCCCCCCCCCCCCCCCCCCCCCCCCCCCCCCCCCCCCCCCCCCCCCCCCCCCCCCCCCCCCCCCCCCCCCCCCCCCCCCCCCCCCCCCCCCCCCCCCCCCCCCCCCCCCCCCCCCCCCCCCCCCCCCCCCCCCCCCCCCCCCCCCCCCCCCCCCCCCCCCCCCCCCCCCCCCCCCCCCCCCCCCCCCCCCCCCCCCCCCCCCCCCCCCCCCCCCCCCCCCCCCCCCCCCCCCCCCCCCCCCCCCCCCCCCCCCCCCCCCCCCCCCCCCCCCCCCCCCCCCCCCCCCCTGATTGTTTGCATTAGCTCTATTTCTTTTCTTTGCTCTGATTTTCTGTTCCCTATCTTCTCCCAATATCCCATGCAAGATTCAAGGGGAGCAAGACAACTAAGGGAAGGAAATCCTTGAATTCATTGCTTATCTTTACCTTTGGGGACATGTCTATATCCAATAGAGTACTCAGTACTCACTCTCTACATGTTATCCCAGTCTTGGTACTCTTGTGGTTTCTTTTGTTTGCTCTGGCTAGTAGATGTATCTATGTTATCTAACCTTGTTTACTCAGGTTCATTCCTTCCTAAGCCAACTCAAGACCACAAGGTAAGTATATGCATCACAGTCATGTGCATGAGGATTTCTTGCTGATGTACATACTGTTTGCAAGAAGGACTCATGAGCATGAAGGTATATTTCCTATACTCACATCATTTGCTCTGATGCATATAGCCAAGATACATGTAACACATTTGCTTACTCTGTCATGCTTATGCATTCACATGCTCCTATATTCGATATTCACATGGTTGCATACATGTAGGGGGAGTCTATGCATGTTACATATCTTTCCAAAGCTTTACTTGTTATTCTCTATATCTTTATCTAGAGCTTTGATGTATGTTGTCATCAATTACCAAAAAGGGGGAGATTAAAAGCACAAGTGCTCCCTGGGTGATTTTGGTAATTAATGTCAACATATCTCTTGTTAGACTAATACTTCTACCTAGTATGTTTCAGATAAGTTCAACAATGGAGTGGCATGGACTAGAGGATGTGGAACCCCTTCAAAATGCTGAGGACAAAGGATTGGCTCAAGCTCAAAGCTCAGGACTCTACATTTTCTATTTTAGTGATCCAAGATCACATTGAGTCCATAGGAAAGCCAATACTATTAAGAGGGGATGAGGTGTTGCTTAATGGCTTGCTTGCTCAAAGTGCTTAGTGATATGCTCCAAAGCCCTCAACCACTTACTCACATCCATATATGTCCCAAACCAAAAGTCAAACTCGGCCCCACCGAATCTTTCTATCCAGCGCCACCGAGTTCTCTTGACATAGCCACTGCCAGAAACCCTAATCAATTCGGTCTCACCGATGGGATCTCGGTCTCACCGAGATGGGCTTGCAAACTCTCTGTTGCCTATTGCAATAATTTTGGTCCCACCGAGGTATGCAATCGGTCTCACCGAGTTTGCTTGGCCAACTCTCTGTTTCGCTTATTACCCAAATCGGTCCCACCGAGTTTGTGTAATCGGTCATACCGAGATGAGGTTTTACCCTAACCCTAGCACATCGGTCCCACCGAGTTGATTATGTCGGTCCCACCGAAAATCCTAACGTTCACATTTTGAACTAAATCGGTCTGACCGTGTTTCATGATTCGGTCCCACCGAGTTTGGTGATTTGTGTGTAATGGTTAGATTTTGTGTGGAGCCCCCCCCCCCCCCCCCCCCCCCCCCCCCCCCCCCCCCCCCCCCCCCCCCCCCCCCCCCCCCCCCCCCCCCCCCCCCCCCCCCCCCCCCCCCCCCCCCCCCCCCCCCCCCCCCCCCCCCCCCCCCCCCCCCCCCCCCCCCCCCCCCCCCCCCCCCCCCCCCCCCCCCCCCCCCCCCCCCCCCCCCCCCCCCCCCCCCCCCCCCCCCCCCCCCCCCCCCCCCCCCCCCCCCCCCCCCCCCCCCCCCCCCCCCCCCCCCCCCCCCCCCCCCCCCCCCCCCCCCCCCCCCCCCCCCCCCCCCCCCCCCCCCCCCCCCCCCCCCCCCCCCCCCCCCCCCCCCCCCCCCCCCCCCCCCCCCCCCCCCCCCCCCCCCCCCCCCCCCCCCCCCCCCCCCCCCCCCCCCCCCCCCCCCCCCCCCCCCCCCCCCCCCCCCCCCCCCCCCCCCCCCCCCCCCCCCCCCCCCCCCCCCCCCCCCCCCCCCCCCCCCCCCCCCCCCCCCCCCCCCCCCCCCCCCCCCCCCCCCCCCCCCCCCCCCCCCCCCCCCCCCCCCCCCCCCCCCCCCCCCCCCCCCCCCCCCCCCCCCCCCCCCCCCCCCCCCCCCCCCCCCCCCCCCCCCCCCCCCCCCCCCCCCCCCCCCCCCCCCCCCCCCCCCCCCCCCCCCCCCCCCCCCCCCCCCCCCCCCCCCCCCCCCCCCCCCCCCCCCCCCCCCCCCCCCCCCCCCCCCCCCCCCCCCCCCCCCCCCCCCCCCCCCCCCCCCCCCCCCCCCCCCCCCCCCCCCCCCCCCCCCCCCCCCCCCCCCCCCCCCCCCCCCCCCCCCCCCCCCCCCCCCCCCCCCCCCCCCCCCCCCCCCCCCCCCCCCCCCCCCCCCCCCCCCCCCCCCCCCCCCCCCCCCCCCCCCCCCCCCCCCCCCCCCCCCCCCCCCCCCCCCCCCCCCCCCCCCCCCCCCCCCCCCCCCCCCCCCCCCCCCCCCCCCCCCCCCCCCCCCCCCCCCCCCCCCCCCCCCCCCCCCCCCCCCCCCCCCCCCCCCCCCCCCCCCCCCCCCCCCCCCCCCCCCCCCCCCCCCCCCCCCCCCCCCCCCCCCCCCCCCCCCCCCCCCCCCC
The DNA here is from genome assembly GCA_036873465.1 of Thinopyrum obtusiflorum. Classification (NCBI taxonomy): domain Eukaryota; kingdom Viridiplantae; phylum Streptophyta; class Magnoliopsida; order Poales; family Poaceae; genus Thinopyrum; species Thinopyrum obtusiflorum. Next base: position 16,975 of record JAAAWM010009489.1, on the reverse strand, counting down.
CCCCCCCCCCCCCCCCCCCCCCCCCCCCCCCCCCCCCCCCCCCCCCCCCCCCCCCCCCCCCCCCCCCCCCCCCCCCCCCCCCCCCCCCCCCCCCCCCCCCCCCCCCCCCCCCCCCCCCCCCCCCCCCCCCCCCCCCCCCCCCCCCCCCCCCCCCCCCCCCCCCCCCCCCCCCCCCCCCCCCCCCCCCCCCCCCCCCCCCCCCCCCCCCCCCCCCCCCCCCCCCCCCCCCCCCCCCCCCCCCCCCCCCCCCCCCCCCCCCCCCCCCCCCCCCCCCCCCCCCCCCCCCCCCCCCCCCCCCCCCCCCCCCCCCCCCCCCCCCCCCCCCCCCCCCCCCCCCCCCCCCCCCCCCCCCCCCCCCCCCCCCCCCCCCCCCCCCCCCCCCCCCCCCCCCCCGTAAAGCTTTGGAAAGACATGTAACATGCATAGGCTCCCCCTACATGTATGCAGTCATGTGAATATGGAATATAGAAGCATGTGAATGCATAATCATGACAGAGTAGGCAATGTCTTACATGTATCTTGGCTATATGCATCAGAGTAAAGAATTGTGGTAAATGTACCTTCATGCTCATGAGTCCTTCTTGCAAACAGTATGTACATCAGCAAGAATTCCTCATACACATGACTATGATGCATATACTTACCTTGTGGTCTTGAGTTGGCTTAGGATGGAATGAACCTGTGAAAATAAGGTTAGATAACACAGATGCATCTACTAGCCAGAGCAAACAAAAGAAACCACAAGAATACCAAGACTGGGATGACATGTAGAGAATGAGTACTAAGTACCACATTGGATATAGACATGCCCCCAAAGGTAAAGATGTGCAATGAATTTAATGAATTTCTTTCCCTTGGATGTCTTGCTCCCCCTGAATCTAGCATGGGATACTGGAGAAGATAGGGAACAGAAAATCAGAGCTCAAAGAAACAAATGAACAGAGCTAATGCAAATAAGCACATATTAACATGTCTTTCCCCTCTTAGAGACATGTGACTTCTCTCCTCTCGAACACCAAGTATCTGGGATCCTTGAAGATTACTCTCTCTCCTTGATTATTCTCTGAGTATTCTCTCCCCCTAGAGATATGATTAAGCTTTGATGTGATCTCTCTCTCCCCCTTTGACATCATTTTCCAAGAAGGGTCTTCTAGAATTTTTCGGGAATGGGTTTGGTCCTGAAACAAACTAGGTAAAAGTGTTAGTCCAACAAGAGATATGTTGACATAAATTACCAAAATCACCCAGGGAGCACTTGTGCTTTCAATCTCCCCCTTTTTGGCCCCCCCCCCCCCCCCCCCCCCCCCCCCCCCCCCCCCCCCCCCCCCCCCCCCCCCCCCCCCCCCCCCCCCCCCCCCCCCCCCCCCCCCCCCCCCCCCCCCCCCCCCCCCCCCCCCCCCCCCCCCCCCCCCCCCCCCCCCCCCCCCCCCCCCCCCCCCCCCCCCCCCCCCCCCCCCCCCCCCCCCCCCCCCCCCCCCCCCCCCCCCCCCCCCCCCCCCCCCCCCCCCCCCCCCCCCCCCCCCCCCCCCCCCCCCCCCCCCCCCCCCCCCCCCCCCCCCCCCCCCCCCCCCCCCCCCCCCCCCCCCCCCCCCCCCCCCCCCCCCCCCCCCCCCCCCCCCCCCCCCCCCCCCCCCCCCCCCCCCCCCCCCCCCCCCCCCCCCCCCCCCCCCCCCCCCCCCCCCCCCCCCCCCCCCCCCCCCCCCCCCCCCCCCCCCCCCCCCCCCCCCCCCCCCCCCCCCCCCCCCCCCCCCCCCCCCCCCCCCCCCCCCCCCCCCCCCCCCCCCCCCCCCCCCCCCCCCCCCCCCCCCCCCCCCCCCCCCCCCCCCCCCCCCCCCCCCCCCCCCCCCCCCCCCCCCCCCCCCCCCCCCCCCCCCCCCCCCCCCCCCCCCCCCCCCCCCCCCCCCCCCCCCCCCCCCCCCCCCCCCCCCCCCCCCCCCCCCCCCCCCCCCCCCCCCCCCCCCCCCCCCCCCCCCCCCCCCCCCCCCCCCCCCCCCCCCCCCCCCCCCCCCCCCCCCCCCCCCCCCCCCCCCCCCCCCCCCCCCCCCCCCCCCCCCCCCCCCCCCCCCCCCCCCCCCCCCCCCCCCCCCCCCCCCCCCCCCCCCCCCCCCCCCCCCCCCCCCCCCCCCCCCCCCCCCCCCCCCCCCCCCCCCCCCCCCCCCCCCCCCCCCCCCCCCCCCCCCCCCCCCCCCCCCCCCCCCCCCCCCCCCCCCCCCCCCCCCCCCCCCCCCCCCCCCCCCCCCCCCCCCCCCCCCCCCCCCCCCCCCCCCCCCCCCCCCCCCCCCCCCCCCCCCCCCCCCCCCCCCCCCCCCCCCCCCCCCCCCCCCCCCCCCCCCCCCCCCCCCCCCCCCCCCCCCCCCCCCCCCCCCCCCCCCCCCCATGCAAAAACACAGAAAAGAACACAAGAGAACTTCATCTAGAGATCGGTGACAAGGTCACCTATGTTAGAGTATATTGACTTAGGAGTCAAGTGAGATCACTTGATCATAGGTCATACTCATCGTTTAAGCTCAAAATGGGGTTGCCATTTTTCATTTAAGCATCTTGATGTATTCACATCTTGTCGAGTTGCTTTAGCTCATGACTTGGAGTAAAGCTTCTCTAAGATGGAATAACATACCTTGGGTGGTGGTGATGTCCATGTAGTTGAACTTGTGTGGCTTGCTCAAGGTTGATGTAGCTCATCAAGAGTTGGGAGCACCACTTGGAATTTGAGTCCATCTACCTACATGGGTTAGTTCTTGCAAGGAAGAGCACTTGTGTATCTAACAATGACAATCATGAAGCTCAACATAGAATTTGTCAAAGGATATGTTTGAATGGTTTCGTGCTTCCTTGGCTTCAACCACCTTTGTGTAGAGACTTGGTGATGTAGAGATTGCTCAAGATATGAGTAGGTTACAACCTCATGGAATTAGATTCATCCAAGTACCTACATGGGTTAGATAACATGCAAGATACAAATATATCCAAGACACAAGATTTTCATCATAAGAGAGATATCAATGATTAGTCATAAGCTCATGTCTTGCATGTATCCAATGGAGTTTCTACTCCAAGTTTGAAGCATCAATGATGTTAAATTCTCCTCTTAACCTGTAAAACACTTTCTTATCAAGAGGTTTAGTGAATATATCCGCTAATTCTTTTTCGGTGCAAACATGCTTAAGATCAATGTCACCCTTAGCAACATGATCTCGAATGAAATGATGACGAACTTCAATATGCTTAATTCGAGAATGTTGCACATGATTAGGACCAATTTTGATAGCACTTTCATTGTCACAAAGCAATGGAACATGTTCACATATATCCCATAATCTTTAAGAGTTTGGGTCATCCAAAGTAATTGAGCACAACATGAACCAACGGCAATGTATTCCGCTTCGGTGGTGGATAAGGATACCGAGTTTTATTTCCCCCCCCCCCCCCCCCCCCCCCCCCCCCCCCCCCCCCCCCCCCCCCCCCCCCCCCCCCCCCCCCCCCCCCCCCCCCCCCCCCCCCCCCCCCCCCCCCCCCCCCCCCCCCCCCCCCCCCCCCCCCCCCCCCCCCCCCCCCCCCCCCCCCCCCCCCCCCCCCCCCCCCCCCCCCCCCCCCCCCCCCCCCCCCCCCCCCCCCCCCCCCCCCCCCCCCCCCCCCCCCCCCCCCCCCCCCCCCCCCCCCCCCCCCCCCCCCCCCCCCCCCCCCCCCCCCCCCCCCCCCCCCCCCCCCCCCCCCCCCCCCCCCCCCCCCCCCCCCCCCCCCCCCCCCCCCCCCCCCCCCCCCCCCCCCCCCCCCCCCCCCCCCCCCCCCCCCCCCCCCCCCCCCCCCCCCCCCCCCCCCCCCCCCCCCCCCCCCCCCCCCCCCCCCCCCCCCCCCCCCCCCCCCCCCCCCCCCCCCCCCCCCCCCCCCCCCCCCCCCCCCCCCCCCCCCCCCCCCCCCCCCCCCCCCCCCCCCCCCCCCCCCCCCCCCCCCCCCCCCCCCCCCCCCCCCCCCCCCCCCCCCCCCCCCCCCCCCCCCCCCCCCCCCCCCCCCCCCCCCCCCCCCCCCCCCCCCCCCCCCCCCCCCCCCCCCCCCCCCCCCCCCCCCCCCCCCCCCCCCCCCCCCCCCCCCCCCCCCCCCCCCCCCCCCCCCCCCCCCCCCCCCCCCCCCCCCCCCCCCCCCCCCCCCCCCCCCCCCCCCCCCCCCCCCCCCCCCCCCCCCCCCCCCCCCCCCCCCCCCCCCCCCCCCCCCCCCCCCCCCCCCCCCCCCCCCCCCCCCCCCCCCCCCCCCCCCCCCCCCCCCCCCCCCCCCCCCCCCCCCCCCCCCCCCCCCCCCCCCCCCCCCCCCCCCCCCCCCCCCCCCCCCCCCCCCCCCCCCCCCCCCCCCCCCCCCCCCCCCCCCCCCCCCCCCCCCCCCCCCCCCCCCCCCCCCCCCCCCCCCCCCCCCCCCCCCCCCCCCCCCCCCCCCCCCCCCCCCCCCCCCCCCCCCCCCCCCCCCCCCCCCCCCCCCCCCCCCCCCCCCCCCCCCCCCCCCCCCCCCCCCCCCCCCCCCCCCCCCCCCCCCCCCCCCCCCCCCCCCCCCCCCCCCCCCCCCCCCCCCCCCCCCCCCCCCCCCCCCCCCCCCCCCCCCCCCCCCCCCCCCCCCCCCCCCCCCCCCCCCCCCCCCCCCCCCCCCCCCCCCCCCCCCCCCCCCCCCCCCCCCCCCCCCCCCCCCCCCCCCCCCCCCCCCCCCCCCCCCCCCCCCCCCCCCCCCCCCCCCCCCCCCCCCCCCCCCCCCCCCCCCCCCCCCCCCCCCCCCCCCCCCCCCCCCCCCCCCCCCCCCCCCCCCCCCCCCCCCCCCCCCCCCCCCCCCCCCCCCCCCCCCCCCCCCCCCCCCCCCCCCCCCCCCCCCCCCCCCCCCCCCCCCCCCCCCCCCCCCCCCCCCCCCCCCCCCCCCCCCCCCCCCCCCCCCCCCCCCCCCCCCCCCCCCCCCCCCCCCCCCCCCCCCCCCCCCCCCCCCCCCCCCCCCCCCCCCCCCCCCCCCCCCCCCCCCCCCCCCCCCCCCCCCCCCCCCCCCCCCCCCCCCCCCCCCCCCCCCCCCCCCCCCCCCCCCCCCCCCCCCCCCCCCCCCCCCCCCCCCCCCCCCCCCCCCCCCCCCCCCCCCCCCCCCCCCCCCCCCCCCCCCCCCCCCCCCCCCCCCCCCCCCCCCCCCCCCCCCCCCCCCCCCCCCCCCCCCCCCCCCCCTAATCCTTGATATTTCTCTTATGATGAAAATCTTATGTCTTGGATATATTTGTATCTTGCATGTTATCTAACCCATGTAGGTACTTGGTTGAATCAAATTCTATGAGATTGTAACCTACTCATATCTTGAGCAATCTCTACATCACCAAGTCTCTACACTATGGTGGTTGAAGACAAGGAAGCACGGAACCATTCAAACATATCCTTTGACAAATTCTATGTTGAGCTTCATGATTGTCATTTTTGGATACACAAGTGCTCTTCCTTGCAAGAACTAACCCATGTAGGTAGATGGACTCAAATTCCAAGTGGTGCTCCAAATTCTTTATAAGCTACATCACCCTTGAGCAACCCACACAAGTTCAACTACATGGATAACACCACCAACCAAGGTATGTTATTCCATCTTAGAGAAGCTATACTCTAAGTCATGAGTTAAAGCAACTCGACAAGATGTGAATACATCAAGATGCATAAACGAAAAATGGCAACCCCATTTTGAGCTTAAACGATGAGTATGACCTATGATCAAGTGATCTCACTTGAATCCTAAGTCAATATACTCTAACATAGGAGACTTTGTCGCCGACCATCTCTAGATGAAGTTCTCTTATGTTATTTTCTATGTTTTTGCATTCGTCTCATGCATATTTGTTTCCCCTTTCAAAAGAAAACTTCATCTAGATTTCTTTCTGTTTTCTCTACAGTTTCTGCATCAAATTTATTGCATATCATTCAGTTAATTCCTTGCAAATCCTTGTTAGATCTTATTCGTCTAGTGAGCTGAGGTGACAAGTGTTTTCTCTGTGATGAACTCGGTTACCTACCACTCGGTGCCACCGATTTCACACAGGAAAAAACAGTTTGCCACTTATTCTGTGTTTCTTCTGATCCAGCTCCACTCAATGAATCTTGTCCTCTACAAGCATCACATTTTTATCATTGCTTTATGGTGTGACTCAAGGATCAAACCCATTTACGACAAATTCCAGAGGGGAGAGAGAGATTACATCTTTATCAAGCCCTTCTTGGAAATTGATGTCAAAGGGGGAGAGAGAGATCACATCAAAGCTTATCTTTTAGAGAGAGAGTGTCACCTTCTCAGGGGAGAGAGATCTCCAGGGGGAGAGAATACTAGTAGAGAGTATTTCTCAAGGATCCCAGATGCTTGGTGTTCAAGAGGAGAGATGCCACATGTCTTCTTGAGGGGAAAGACATGTTCTCCTTATTGAAAAAGGCTTTGAAATTGGGAAAATTGATTCTACTCTTTTTACTAAAAGGGTTTGTGTTCCAAATCTATGTTGATGATATTATATTTGGTTCAACTAACCCTCATTTTAGTGAAAAGTTTGGGAAGCTAATGTCGGAGAAGTTTGAGATGTCTATGATGAGTGAACTCAAATTCTTTCTTGGGTTGCAAATGAATCAAACTAAGGAAGGTACTTTTGTTTCTCAAACAAAGTACACTAAGGACTTATTCAAGAAGTTCAATATGCAAGAATGCAAAGGTATGACTACACCCATGCCTACTAGTGGACATCTTGACTTAACCAAAGATGATGAACTGGTTGACCAAAAGGTTTATCGCTCTATGATTGGTTCATTGTTATATCTATGTGCTTCATGTCCCGATATTATGCTAAGTGTGTGCATGTGCGCACGATATCAAGCTGCTCCTAAAGAATGTCCTTAAGGCCGTGAAAAGGATAGTAAGATACTTAATCCATACACCAAATTTTGGCATTTGGTATCCTAAGAGGGCCTCTTTCGATCTTGTTGGCTACTCCGACTCAGACTATGCCGGAGACAAGGATGATAGAAAGTCCACTTCAGGTACTTGTCAATTTCTTGGTAGATCTCTTGTGTGTTGGTCCTCCAAGAAACAAAACTCGGTATCCTTATCCACCGCCAAAGCGGAATACATTGCTGCTGGTTCATGTTGTGCTCAATTACTTTGGATGACCCAAACTCTTAAAGATTATGGGATATATGTGAAACATGTTCCATTGCTTTGTGACAATGAAAGTGCTATCAGAACTGGTCATAATCCTGTGCAACGTTCTCGAACTAAGCATATTGAAGTTCTTCATCATTTCATTCGAGATCATGTTGCTAAGGGTGACATTGATCTTAAGCATGCCCCCCCCCCCCCCCCCCCCCCCCCCCCCCCCCCCCCCCCCCCCCCCCCCCCCCCCCCCCCCCCCCCCCCCCCCCCCCCCCCCCCCCCCCCCCCCCCCCCCCCCCCCCCCCCCCCCCCCCCCCCCCCCCCCCCCCCCCCCCCCCCCCCCCCCCCCCCCCCCCCCCCCCCCCCCCCCCCCCCCCCCCCCCCCCCCCCCCCCCCCCCCCCCCCCCCCCCCCCCCCCCCCCCCCCCCCCCCCCCCCCCCCCCCCCCCCCCCCCCCCCCCCCCCCCCCCCCCCCCCCCCCCCCCCCCCCCCCCCCCCCCCCCCCCCCCCCCCCCCCCCCCCCCCCCCCCCCCCCCCCCCCCCCCCCCCCCCCCCCCCCCCCCCCCCCCCCCCCCCCCCCCCCCCCCCCCCCCCCCCCCCCCCCCCCCCCCCCCCCCCCCCCCCCCCCCCCCCCCCCCCCCCCCCCCCCCCCCCCCCCCCCCCCCCCCCCCCCCCCCCCCCCCCCCCCCCCCCCCCCCCCCCCCCCCCCCCCCCCCCCCCCCCCCCCCCCCCCCCCCCCCCCCCCCCCCCCCCCCCCCCCCCCCCCCCCCCCCCCCCCCCCCCCCCCCCCCCCCCCCCCCCCCCCCCCCCCCCCCCCCCCCCCCCCCCCCCCCCCCCCCCCCCCCCCCCCCCCCCCCCCCCCCCCCCCCCCCCCCCCCCCCCCCCCCCCCCCCCCCCCCCCCCCCCCCCCCCCCCCCCCCCCCCCCCCCCCCCCCCCCCCCCCCCCCCCCCCCCCCCCCCCCCCCCCCCCCCCCCCCCCCCCCCCCCCCCCCCCCCCCCCCCCCCCCCCCCCCCCCCCCCCCCCCCCCCCCCCCCCCCCCCCCCCCCCCCCCCCCCCCCCCCCCCCCCCCCCCCCCCCCCCCCCCCCCCCCCCCCCCCCCCCCCCCCCCCCCCCCCCCCCCCCCCCCCCCCCCCCCCCCCCCCCCCCCCCCCCCCCCCCCCCCCCCCCCCCCCCCCCCCCCCCCCCCCCCCCCCCCCCCCCCCCCCCCCCCCCCCCCCCCCCCCCCCCCCCCCCCCCCCCCCCCCCCCCCCCCCCCCCCCCCCCCCCCCCCCCCCCCCCCCCCCCCCCCCCCCCCCCCCCCCCCCCCCCCCCCCCCCCCCCCCCCCCCCCCCCCCCCCCCCCCCCCCCCCCCCCCCCCCCCCCCCCCCCCCCCCCCCCCCCCCCCCCCCCCCCCCCCCCCCCCCCCCCCCCCCCCCCCCCCCCCCCCCCCCCCCCCCCCCCCCCCCCCCCCCCCCCCCCCCCCCCCCCCCCCCCCCCCCCCCCCCCCCCCCCCCCCCCCCCCCCCCCCCCCCCCCCCCCCCCCCCCCCCCCCCCCCCCCCCCCCCCCCCCCCCCCCCCCCCCCCCCCCCCCCCCCCCCCCCCCCCCCCCCCCCCCCCCCCCCCCCCCCCCCCCCCCCCCCCCCCCCCCCCCCCCCCCCCCCCCCCCCCCCCCCCCCCCCCCCCCCCCCCCCCCCCCCCCCCCCCCCCCCCCCCCCCCCCCCCCCCCCCCCCCCCCCCCCCCCCCCCCCCCCCCCCCCCCCCCCCCCCCCCCCCCCCCCCCCCCCCCCCCCCCCCCCCCCCCCCCCCCCCCCCCCCCCCCCCCCCCCCCCCCCCCCCCCCCCCCCCCCCCCCCCCCCCCCCCCCCCCCCCCCCCCCCCCCCCCCCCCCCCCCCCCCCCCCCCCCCCCCCCCCCCCCCCCCCCCCCCCCCCCCCCCCCCCCCCCCCCCCCCCCCCCCCCCCCCCCCCCCCCCCCCCCCCCCCCCCCCCCCCCCCCCCCCCCCCCCCCCCCCCCCCCCCCCCCCCCCCCCCCCCCCCCCCCCCCCCCCCCCCCCCCCCCCCCCCCCCCCCCCCCCCCCCCCCCCCCCCCCCCCCCCCCCCCCCCCCCCCCCCCCCCCCCCCCCCCCCCCCCCCCCCCCCCCCCCCCCCCCCCCCCCCCCCCCCCCCCCCCCCCCCCCCCCCCCCCCCCCCCCCCCCCCCCCCCCCCCCCCCCCCCCCCCCCCCCCCCCCCCCCCCCCCCCCCCCCCCCCCCCCCCCCCCCCCCCCCCCCCCCCCCCCCCCCCCCCCCCCCCCCCCCCCCCCCCCCCCCCCCCCCCCCCCCCCCCCCCCCCCCCCCCCCCCCCCCCCCCCCCCCCCCCCCCCCCCCCCCCCCCCCCCCCCCCCCCCCCCCCCCCCCCCCCCCCCCCCCCCCCCCCCCCCCCCCCCCCCCCCCCCCCCCCCCCCCCCCCCCCCCCCCCCCCCCCCCCCCCCCCCCCCCCCCCCCCCCCCCCCCCCCCCCCCCCCCCCCCCCCCCCCCCCCCCCCCCCCCCCCCCCCCCCCCCCCCCCCCCCCCCCCCCCCCCCCCCCCCCCCCCCCCCCCCCCCCCCCCCCCCCCCCCCCCCCCCCCCCCCCCCCCCCCCCCCCCCCCCCCCCCCCCCCCCCCCCCCCCCCCCCCCCCCCCCCCCCCCCCCCCCCCCCCCCCCCCCCCCCCCCCCCCCCCCCCCCCCCCCCCCCCCCCCCCCCCCCCCCCCCCCCCCCCCCCCCCCCCCCCCCCCCCCCCCCCCCCCCCCCCCCCCCCCCCCCCCCCCCCCCCCCCCCCCCCCCCCCCCCCCCCCCCCCCCCCCCCCCCCCCCCCCCCCCCCCCCCCCCCCCCCCCCCCCCCCCCCCCCCCCCCCCCCCCCCCCCCCCCCCCCCCCCCCCCCCCCCCCCCCCCCCCCCCCCCCCCCCCCCCCCCCCCCCCCCCCCCCCCCCCCCCCCCCCCCCCCCCCCCCCCCCCCCCCCCCCCCCCCCCCCCCCCCCCCCCCCCCCCCCCCCCCCCCCCCCCCCCCCCCCCCCCCCCCCCCCCCCCCCCCCCCCCCCCCCCCCCCCCCCCCCCCCCCCCCCCCCCCCCCCCCCCCCCCCCCCCCCCCCCCCCCCCCCCCCCCCCCCCCCCCCCCCCCCCCCCCCCCCCCCCCCCCCCCCCCCCCCCCCCCCCCCCCCCCCCCCCCCCCCCCCCCCCCCCCCCCCCCCCCCCCCCCCCCCCCCCCCCCCCCCCCCCCCCCCCCCCCCCCCCCCCCCCCCCCCCCCCCCCCCCCCCCCCCCCCCCCCCCCCCCCCCCCCCCCCCCCCCCCCCCCCCCCCCCCCCCCCCCCCCCCCCCCCCCCCCCCCCCCCCCCCCCCCCCCCCCCCCCCCCCCCCCCCCCCCCCCCCCCCCCCCCCCCCCCCCCCCCCCCCCCCCCCCCCCCCCCCCCCCCCCCCCCCCCCCCCCCCCCCCCCCCCCCCCCCCCCCCCCCCCCCCCCCCCCCCCCCCCCCCCCCCCCCCCCCCCCCCCCCCCCCCCCCCCCCCCCCCCCCCCCCCCCCCCCCCCCCCCCCCCCCCCCCCCCCCCCCCCCCCCCCCCCCCCCCCCCCCCCCCCCCCCCCCCCCCCCCCCCCCCCCCCCCCCCCCCCCCCCCCCCCCCCCCCCCCCCCCCCCCCCCCCCCCCCCCCCCCCCCCCCCCCCCCCCCCCCCCCCCCCCCCCCCCCCCCCCCCCCCCCCCCCCCCCCCCCCCCCCCCCCCCCCCCCCCCCCCCCCCCCCCCCCCCCCCCCCCCCCCCCCCCCCCCCCCCCCCCCCCCCCCCCCCCCCCCCCCCCCCCCCCCCCCCCCCCCCCCCCCCCCCCCCCCCCCCCCCCCCCCCCCCCCCCCCCCCCCCCCCCCCCCCCCCCCCCCCCCCCCCCCCCCCCCCCCCCCCCCCCCCCCCCCCCCCCCCCCCCCCCCCCCCCCCCCCCCCCCCCCCCCCCCCCCCCCCCCCCCCCCCCCCCCCCCCCCCCCCCCCCCCCCCCCCCCCCCCCCCCCCCCCCCCCCCCCCCCCCCCCCCCCCCCCCCCCCCCCCCCCCCCCCCCCCCCCCCCCCCCCCCCCCCCCCCCCCCCCCCCCCCCCCCCCCCCCCCCCCCCCCCCCCCCCCCCCCCCCCCCCCCCCCCCCCCCCCCCCCCCCCCCCCCCCCCCCCCCCCCCCCCCCCGCCGGACTGCTTTCCGGATTCCGAGCCTTCCGCACCCCTGCCGATCAAACCCGATTAGGCGCCGATCATGGAGTTTGCCACCGCGGACATCTTTCAGCACTCGATCTTTGACGACATTTTGAATTCACTATAGTCTCTCTCTTTATCAGGAGAGCCCTAGCCGGACTATGGTCAGCAAGGTTGGGAAGCGGACGACGAAGAAATTCGAAGCCCACCCACCACCCACTTCATAGCCACTATCAATGATTTAACCGACATGCTCGACTTCGACTCTGAAGACATCGACGGTATGGACACCGATGAAGGAGACGACCAAGAACCAGCGCCTATAGGGCACTGGAAAGCCACCTCGTCATACGACATATACATGGTGGACACCCCAAAAGAAGGGAATGGCGATGGAACAACGGTGGATGAAGCCTCTGTGATCTCGTGGTAGATCTACTCTTGTACTACCCATATCATCAATATTAATCCAGCAGGAGTAGGGTTTTACCTCCATCGAGAGGGCCCGAACCTGGGTAAAAACATCGTGTCCCTTGTCTCCTGTTACCATCCGCCTAGACGAATAGTTCGGGACCCCCTACCCGAGATCCGCTGGTTTTGACACTGACATTGGTGCTTTCATTGAGAGTTCCTCTGTGTCGTCACCTTTAGGCCCGATGGCTCCTTCGATCATCAACAACGACGCGGTCCAGGGTGAGACTTTTCTCCCCGGACAGATCTTCGTATTTGGCGGCTTTGCACTGTGGGCCAATTCGCTTGGCCATCTGGAGAAGATCTAAAGCTACGCCCTTGGCCATCAGGTCAGATTTGGGAGTTTGAACTACACGGCTGACATCCGCGGAGACTTCATCTTCGACGGATTCGAGCCACAGCCGAGCGCGCCACATTGTCACGATGGGCATAATCTAGCTCTGCCGCTGGACAGTGCCCAGAAGGCCGCTCAGGTGTCCGCTCCGACCCTTAGCTCGAAGCCGACTGCGCCGATCGAGGACGGGTGGCTGGACACCGCCTCGCCCCCCCCCCCCCCCCCCCCCCCCCCCCCCCCCCCCCCCCCCCCCCCCCCCCCCCCCCCCCCCCCCCCCCCCCCCCCCCCCCCCCCCCCCCCCCCCCCCCCCCCCCCCCCCCCCCCCCCCCCCCCCCCCCCCCCCCCCCCCCCCCCCCCCCCCCCCCCCCCCCCCCCCCCCCCCCCCCCCCCCCCCCCCCCCCCCCCCCCCCCCCCCCCCCCCCCCCCCCCCCCCCCCCCCCCCCCCCCCCCCCCCCCCCCCCCCCCCCCCCCCCCCCCCCCCCCCCCCCCCCCCCCCCCCCCCCCCCCCCCCCCCCCCCCCCCCCCCCCCCCCCCCCCCCCCCCCCCCCCCCCCCCCCCCCCCCCCCCCCCCCCCCCCCCCCCCCCCCCCCCCCCCCCCCCCCCCCCCCCCCCCCCCCCCCCCCCCCCCCCCCCCCCCCCCCCCCCCCCCCCCCCCCCCCCCCCCCCCCCCCCCCCCCCCCCCCCCCCCCCCCCCCCCCCCCCCCCCCCCCCCCCCCCCCCCCCCCCCCCCCCCCCCCCCCCCCCCCCCCCCCCCCCCCCCCCCCCCCCCCCCCCCCCCCCCCCCCCCCCCCCCCCCCCCCCCCCCCCCCCCCCCCCCCCCCCCCCCCTAAATCCCGCCACAGCAAAAATGGAGATTCCGGCTCCGGAGACAATAAAACCCCGGACAGTGCCGAAGACAGCCCCCTCCAGCAAGATTCAGCACAAGAGGATGGAGAAGCCAGCCCTCACGAGAGAGCGGCAGACAGAGAGGTAGAGGGCGATAATTACATGCCTCCCTCCGGAGACGAGGCAAGCCTCGACGACGACGAATTTGTCGTGCTTGAGGATCCCGTCGAACAAGAGCGTTTCAAACGCACGCTTATGGCCACGGCAAGCAGCCTCAAGAAAAAGCAGCAACAACTTAGAGCTGATCAAGATTTGCTAGCCGACAGATGGACTGAAGTCCTTGCGGCCGAAGAGTATGAACTCAAACGCCCCTCCAAAAGCTACCCCAAACGCAAGCTGCTACCCCAATTAGAGGAGGAAGCATAAACCTACATCACCATCGCACAATACGGCCAACCGGCCACCTCGTGGCCGCGACAGAGAGGCCTCTAGGCCCTCCACTAGAACCGTACCCCGGCATCGCTCGAAAAGCACAAGGCCACAGGGGAACGCTCTGGACTTGCGAGATATATTGGAGGATAAGGCAAGACAATCAAGATCGATCTACGGATCGCGTGCCCCCCCCCCCCCCCCCCCCCCCCCCCCCCCCCCCCCCCCCCCCCCCCCCCCCCCCCCCCGGCCGAACACAGTAGACAAAGCTCGCTTGAGCTACGTCGTGATATAGCCCAATATAGAGGCGCCGCACACCCACCCCCCCCCCCCCCCCCCCCCCCCCCCCCCCCCCCCCCCCCCCCCCCCCCCCCCCCCCCCCCCCCCCCCCCCCCCCCCCCCCCCCCCCCCCCCCCCCCCCCCCCCCCCCCCCCCCCCCCCCCCCCCCCCCCCCCCCCCCCCCCCCCCCCCGGATTATCAAATCCCCGAAGGGTTCAAACTCGTGAACATTGAATCCTACTATGGCACAACAGATCATGCGGTTTGGATCAAAGACTATCTCATTCATATCCACATGTCCCGCGGTGATGATCTTCACGCCATCAAATACCTCCCACTAAAGCTTAAAGGACCAGCTCGGCATTGGCTCAACAGCTTGCCAGCATAATCAATTGGGTGTTGGGAGGACCTGGAAGCCGCATTCCTCGATAACTTCCAGGGCACATATGTGCGACCACCAGACGCCGATGACCTAAGCCACATAATTCAGCAGCCAGACGAATCGGCCAGACAATTCTGGACACGGTTCTTAACCAAGAAAAATCAAATCGTCGACTGTCCGGATGCAGAGGCCCTTGCAGCCTTCAAACACAACATCCGCGACGAATGGCTTGCCCGGCACCTAGAACAGGAGAAGCCGAAATCAATGGCTGCCCTCACATCACTCATGACCCGCTTCTGTGCGGGAGAAGACAGCTGGCTAGCCCGCAGTAACAACCTAACCAAAAACTCTTGTAGTTCGGATACCAAAGATAGCAATGGCAGGTCGCGTCGCAATAAGCACAAGCGCCGCATTAACGGTGATAATACTAAAGATACGACAGTCAACGCCGGATTCAGAGGCTCTAAACCCGGTAAGCGGAAAAAGCCATTCAAAAGAACAACTCCGGGCCCGTCCAATTTGGACCGGATACTCGATCGCTCGTGCCAGATACACGGCACCCCCGAAAAGCCGACTAATCACACCAACAGAGATTGTTGGGTGTTCAAGCAGGCAGGCAAGTTAATCGCCGAAGGCAACGACAAGGGGCCGCATAGCGATGAAGAGGAGGAGACACGGCCGCCGAACAATAGAGGACAGAAGGGTTTCCCCCCATAAGTGCGGACGGTGAACATGATATACGCAACCCACATACCCAAAAGGGAACAGAAGCGCGCGCTCAGGGACGTATACGCGATGGAGCCAGTCGCCCCAAAGTTCAATCCGTGGTCCTCCTGCCCGATCACTTTTGATCGAAGGGACCACCCCACCAGTATCCGCCACGGCGGGTTCGCCGCATTGGTTCTAGACCCAATCGTCGACGGATTTCACCTCACTAGAGTCCTGATGGACGGTGGCAGCATCCTGAACCTACTTTATCAGGATACAGTGCGCAAGATGGGCATAGACCCCTCAAGGATTAAACCCACAAAGACGACCTTCAAAGGCGTCATACCAGGTGTAGAGGCCAATTGTACTAGCTTAGTCACACTTGAAGTGGTCTTCGGATCCCCGGATAACTTCCGAAGCGAGGAGTTAATCTTCGACATAGTCCCATTCCGCAGCGGCTATCATGCACTGCTCAGACGAACTGCATTTGCAAAGTTCAATGCGGTGCCGCACTATGCATACCTCAAGCTCAAGATGCCAGGCCCTCGAGGAGTCATTACGGTCAACGGAAACACCGAACGCTCTCTCCGAACGGAGGAGCATATAGCGGCCCTCACGGCGGAACCCCCCCCCCCCCCCCCCCCCCCCCCCCCCCCCCCCCCCCCCCCCCCCCCCCCCCCCCCCCCCCCCCCCCCCCCCCCCCCCCCCCCCCCCCCCCCCCCCCCCCCCCCCCCCCCCCCCCCCCCCCCCCCCCCCCCCCCCCCCCCCCCCCCCCCCCCCCCCCCCCCCCCCCCCCCCCCCCCCCCCCCCCCCCCCCCCCCCCCCCCCCCCCCCCCCCCCCCCCCCCCCCCCCCCCCCCCCCCCCCCCCCCCCCCCCCCCCCCCCCCCCCCCCCCCCCCCCCCCCCCCCCCCCCCCCCCCCCCCCCCCCCCCCCCCCCCCCCCCCCCCCCCCCCCCCCCCCCCCCCCCCCCCCCCCCCCCCCCCCCCCCCCCCCCCCCCCCCCCCCCCCCCCCCCCCCCCCCCCCCCCCCCCCCCCCCCCCCCCCCCCCCCCCCCCCCCCCCCCCCCCCCCCCCCCCCCCCCCCCCCCCCCCCCCCCCCCCCCCCCCCCCCCCCCCCCCCCCCCCCCCCCCCCCCCCCCCCCCCCCCCCCCCCCCCCCCCCCCCCCCCCCCCCCCCCCCCCCCCCCCCCCCCCCCCCCCCCCCCCCCCCCCCCCCCCCCCCCCCCCCCCCCCCCCCCCCCCCCCCCCCCCCCCCCCCCCCCCCCCCCCCCCCCCCCCCCCCCCCCCCCCCCCCCCCCCCCCCCCCCCCCCCCCCCCCCCCCCCCCCCCCCCCCCCCCCCCCCCCCCCCCCCCCCCCCCCCCCCCCCCCCCCCCCCCCCTTTCACAAGTGCGGCACCCCGAACTTATAGCATTATATGCATCGGCTCCGAATCATGTCTTGGGTCAATAGTTGGGTTTGCCCGGCTCCTATGTTTTGGTACCTTACGTTCCGTTATATCGGCTAAGGTAGCACTAGGAGAACTACTGCGATTGTGCCCCAGTTGAGCTGGGCTAAGCACCTCAGTAGAGAAAGCTAAAACTGACCGTCATGATGAGGCGAGAGCTGGTCGCTGTTCGAGAGGTTTTCGAGTCCCTAAAGACTTATGCCGCTTAGAGCGAGGAGTCGGCTTTGTCCGGCCTAGGCGTGGATAGCGCCCCGAACTCGGTCTTCCGAACACTAGGGGCTTCGCCGAAATTTAAAATTATAGAATTCTATGGCTAAGTGAGAGTGTTCAAGCATTATAGTCCGATTGCCTTGTTCGTTGTGTTGAGCGCCTCCCTCGAAGGACCCAAGAATGGGAAAAAGAGCGCTCATGTTTATCCCGAACACCCCAGCACTCGTGCCATGGGGGCAGAAGCCGACGACTCGCCATCTCTCAAATTTGATAAACGGCCGCACAGAAGGTAATATTTTAAATTCAAAAGCGTTGCTTAGCGCATATGAACAAGTTTTCAGCGTACAGGATCACAAATGCGAGTTTACTCAAAAATTACATCTTTGGAGCATTCATCCGCTATAAGGCGGGCACCCTTCAGGACGCCCTCATAATACGCTTCCGGGACGCGATGCTCCTTGCCCGGCGGCGGCCCGTCCTTCACCAGCTTCTCCGCATCCATCTTGCCCCAGTGCACTTTAGCACGGGCAAGCGCCCTACGGGCACCTTCGATGCAGACGGAGCGCTTGATTACTTCAAGCCGTGGACAGGCATCCACCAGCCGCCTCACCA